>CM035429.1:26589812-26599812 GCA_020310875.1 Ceratopteris richardii
TTTTCAACGATGATGTCGATGTGATGCAAACAGATGACGACAAAGTGCCCTCGTTGGAACATTTTAAGGACGTGCAGACCACAGACAAATGCATCACAAGTTAGATCTCTCGCAGCATTTCCTTCTACGCCCGAATTGTTGTCTGAGAAGTACTAACGACATTTTCCGCGGTGTGCTCAGCGTCATCTCCGACTCCGTCACTGTAGGTGATTCTTGTTCTCCTTTTCAGTTCGGTTTCCTATCTACCCTCGTTACACAAAAATCCCTCTAATCATTGGTATCAAATCATCCTCATCATATTCTCCTCTACCTCGAACCCGAGCTGCACTCCTCCGTTCTTCATTTCCTTGATCCTGGAGTTCCTGTCTGTTGCGTCTTAACGAACTACTCCTTATACCGTTGTGCTAGACTTCTCGTTTCTTCCAGTTATCATCGATCTTAGGAAGCGTCTGTCCCAATTTTCTAAACCGAGAGTGATTCTCATTCTCTTTGTATATAATCTTGTTTCGGTACACTGATTACAAAAAATCTCTCTGATTATCGGATCAGAGAACAGCCCTCCTCCACTCTTCAATTCCGTTCTCTTTTTACACTCGGGTACATCTGTCTGCATTGTACATAACTACCCTTCTAACTAGTTATATTATCCTAGGTAATATCCCACTTCGCTTTTTTCAATCAGAGTGTAATTCTTGCGCGTCCCGACTTTGCTCATGAAGAATAACAGATCCGCGAAGATGGATATGTTACAGAAACTCATCTCTTTTATTCTTATAGCTTCCACGTTCCTCTCAGTTGTATCCAGTGCTCGCCGGCTTCGTTCTCAAGACGATCCGCAGAAACCGGATTTTATCGCTTGCGGAGGCCTAGATGAGCCTTCCATTCATGCTACTTCGACCTTTGGTTTCATCGCCATGACCGCGGGCGACGTTGAACAGTTTCATTCCACTTCCTTCACGGACGCTGACGTCAGAACATCCTCCTTGCAGAATATCCTTGGGTAATCAACCCCGCCCCCTGGGGACCTATAATTAACTCTGTGGGAAACTGAAATCATCTCGCCGATTAACTTCGTTTCATGTCTTTCTGTTTAATTGGCTATGGCTGCCGATGCACCCGGGTGACCCTCGGCGAAGGGTTTCTTTTCATTCTTTATGATACGCGAGCTTTCTAACTTCCAGCCTCTAACAACGGCATGATGAAAGTAGAGTTCTTTTAAAGTAGTGACAGACTACAGTTATGTACAGATGTAAATTGTGCACGTGTCTTTCAGGTTTCCATACATGTAGTTAGTGTATCGTGGTATTCACGATGTGTGGAACAGTGGAAGCAAAGTCTGCATCCATTTCCTAATCTTCAAACGGTTCCGTTGTGCAAGTGAAGCATCATAGCGTTAATATATGGAACTGGGACTGCAGACTATGGAAACACCGATTTAGTAACCTTATCGCCCATCTTCTGTCAACTTAACTCCCGTTTTGATCATTCATCAGATGGCGTAGTCGGGATGTATATTGCTACTAATTCTCCTTTATTGTTTATGATAAGCGTAGTAAGGATTTTCTGATCTATCGATATTTTATGATTTTGGTCGTCTAGGCCTGATTGTAGTTCATAATTGTTTCGCGAAGTTTTTCCTGAGAACACAGCTTTCAATAAAACAAGAGAGGAATACTTTTCTGGGATAACTAGGAGTACGCCAAATATTTTTGGGTCCACTAGCATACGGGAAAAAGGAGTGTTAGAACATCAAGATTGATCCATGGGGTAGGGGGGGGGGGGGGGTCTTGAAATCAACAGATTTAGACTAATTTTCGTATAAGTTTCATCCAACGAATCCAATTTTTTTGACCAATCATTGAGTATCCATTTAACAGCAAGTTTCTTTCTCATCGCCATCACATAAAAAATGTCGATATTAGCCACCTCTTTTGGGACCACTTGATGTTTGGAACTCCTTGCCTCTTTGGCCCTCCAATCCATAGGATGTGCCGGCGCACATTTTGCACCTTCACCAACTCCTTTTTATCCAGCCTCTAGCAAGCTAGGAAGTCAATGATAGAGGAAGTCAAGAAGGCGTAGATGACCATAGGTCTCACTAAAAAGTTTAATTTTATACCTTTAGAGAATTGAAGCTTAGTTTCCAAAGTCTACTAAAGACCTAATCTGGTGTCTAACTCATCGGTCCCAAACCCCAATGATACACCCAAGGGATGACACATCTCGCAATGCACAATCATTTTGCAACCTCGCCCTAGAAGCAATTGTGGTGGAGGTTGATTGATTGTCTTGAAGGGCATCTTGCTATGATTTATCTTGGAGAGAGAGGCCAAACAAGAACTATTATGACATCATTAGAACAAGATACACTTCTGTGAGCATCCTTCGTAAAATTTGTACTGTCATATGCAAGAAAAGCTTAAGTGTTATCTACTTTTCCTCGAAAGGAAAGGAGAGAATGTGGTTTTGGCTACCCTAGTTGTGGTTGAAAATGAGATATCTTGGAGCATGAACCACAATAGAAAATAACAACAAAGATAGAGTGTCACTGTATCTCATATACCTCTTCAGCAATATAAATGAGGAGAGATGGCCATTGATATTGATATGAGTAGGAGATTTCCTTATGGGAATCAAAACTATGTTTATAAACCTTTATCCAAAACGTGAATAGTTGAGACATTGCAAGATAAAAACTCTATCTAACCTATCATAAACGTTTCTCAAATTCAATCTTTGAAAATAGAAGGTTTTGATTCAATCATTGAACATATTCAAGACATCAAATACTAACAATGACCTCCAAAATCAACCTTATTTTGATGAAACCCTTTTTGCCCTCATGTAGCCAAGAACAAATATGAAAATCAATATGATTTACCAACACTTTGGTGATCATATTTTACACAATCTTAAGCATGGAGACATTTCTCCATTTCTTAAGGATGTTTCTAAAGGATCTCAAGAGTAAAGAAATATGAAGGAGCTCATTCCAAAGATCCTAATAGGGTCGACAAAGTGGTCTAAAGAAGATTTGGAAAATTTATCGGTGATCCCATCATGCCTGAGACGTTGTTCTTTACGAAGAGCATAAATCACCTCTTTCAATATTTGAATTTGTAAAATGGTTGTTCATCCTATCTACCATAGTCTTTCACTACAAGAACAATAGGGGCATAGCCATGCCCCCAATTCAAAAAAAGTGAGCACCGTCACCTATGTGATGATCCTATTAGATAGTGTTGCATAAGTGACACCCCAAAAGAAAACTAAGAAACTAAACCTAGAGCATCCCATAAGCGATGTCAAGCATCAAACTATACAATGCTAATAATGATCATTGCTAATAGCATCGAAGTCTAGCCATGATTGTGAATATGGTCGCAAAAAATTTGTGATGCTTTTGCATTGCATAAATGATGCACTAAGAATTGAAAAAAAAAAATTGATTTTGGCTTGGTACATTTGTGTCAGGATCAAGTGAAAGACTGAACAAGCAAGAGAGTGAAGGAGCGACAGAGTGAAGATGGCGAGAGAGAGAGAGAGCAATGGAGGAGTGAGAGAGTGAAGGTATACATAAACACATGCGTATGTATACATACATACACACAAGCACGTACACACACATATGCATACACACACATATGCATATGCATACATAAATAGACATGTGCATAGACACATGTGCACAAACATGCACACATATGCATACACACACATATGCACATATACACACACACACTATAAAAACACATGCATACACACACATACAAACACATGATGCATACAAACAAATACACACACATATACACACATATACATACATACACACACATGTGCATACATACTCACATGCATTGGTACACACACATGCATATGTATACATACATATATATATATGCATATGTATACATACATAAACATAAGCACATACACATATACAAATACACATATATATACTTACACATACATACACACACATACACTCACTTGCATACATACACTTACATCAATGCACATACACACATACACATATAGATACTTAGACTTACATATGCACATATAGACACACACATGCACACACACATATAGATACCTATGCACACATACATATAAATAGACAACCATATACATATACACATACACATACTATTACTTACACATCCAAACACACAAACAAATAGACATACACTCACATGCATACATACACTCACATGCATACATACATGCACATGCATACACATGCATGTGCATACATACATACACAGATGCACATACAAACACATATGCACACATACACATACACATATACACATACACACATACACATACATAGATAGAGATACATACACATACATACACACACATAGACACACGCACATATAGACTCACATGCATACATACACACACATGCATACATATACACACATGCATACATAGAATACAAAATTGCACACATATGCATACATGCACAAACACATAGACATATAGATACTTCAACATATACATAGACAAACATAGACACACACACTTACACTCACATGCTTACATACACACACATGCATATGAATACATACATAGACACATGCACATACATACACACATATGCATTCACACACATACATACACACATATACACACATATACACACATACTCAAACACACACATATGCATACACACATACACATATAAATACTTGGCGCACATACACATGCAGACACACATACACTCACATGCATACATACACACACATGCATATTCATACATAAATGTACACATGCATTCACACACATGCACATACATAAACACATGTATACACACATATACATACATGCATATAGACACACGTATACACGCATACATATACACGCATACACATACACATACATATGCATACACATGCATACACATATACACACACATACACATATAGGTACTTGCACATATACATACACACACATAGAGACACACACACACACATGCACTCACATGCATGCATACACACACGTGCATACACATCCATATAGATACATCCTTAGAGACATGCATGCACACACATGCACCTACATACACACATATGCCTACACACACATACATACACACATATGCACATGTACACACACAAGAACACTATAAAAACAAATGCATGCACACACATACAAATACATGCATACACACACATACACACAGGTATACACACACATATACATACACACAAATGTGCATACATACACACATGTACATACATACTCACGTGCATTTGTACACAGATGCATATGTATACATACATAGACACATACATATGTATACATACATAAACACAAGCATATACATGCATATGCATACATACACATACACATTTACATATACACATACACACATGCATACACACACATAGATACACACACATAGATACACACACATAGATACACATATACATTCACATGCATACAAAAAGATACATGCATGCTTACACACACATACACATATAGATCCTTACACATACATGGGCACACATAGACACACGTATGCACATACATACACATACACATACACATACATATACTTACACATGGGGACACACACATAGACACGCACACATCCACTCACATGCATACATAAACACACATGCATATGCATACACACATACACACACATATGCACATATACACATACACATAAACACATAGACACATACACATATACACATACACATATACACATACACGTATACATATACAGATACATACACATACATACACACACATAGACACACACTTATATATTCACATGCATACACATGTGAATATACATGCATACACATGCATATATACATACACATGCATATATAGAAACACATGCATACACATGCATATATACATACACACATACAGATACATACACACATAGACACACACACCTATATTCACATGCATACATAGATATAGAAACAAACATGTGCATACATACTCACATGCATTTATACATGCACATGCATATGTACACATACATACACACATGCATTTGTATACATACATAAACACAAGCACATACATGCACATATGCATACACACACATACACATATACAAAAACACATATAGATAATTACACATACATACACACACATAGAGACACACATACACTCACATGCATACATACACTTACATGCATACATCTATTACACATGCATACACACACATAGACACACATGTATACACTCACATGCATACATATAGACACATGCATACACATGCATATGCATACATACATACACACATGCATTCACATACATGCACATACACACACATATATACGTAGACACATACACATACACACATACAGATACATACACATACATACACACACATAGACACACACACATACACTCACATTCATACATACACACATGCATACATAGACAACACACATGCATATATACATAAAAAAATGTACACATATGTAGACACACATATGCATACACACACATACACATCTAGATACTTTCAAATATACATACACACGCATGCATACATACCTACACATTCATATGAACATAGATGCATGCATACCCACACATGCAAATACATACACACATGCATATAGACACATACATGCTCACATATACACACACATACATACACACATATATGCACATACACATACACACACATATACATATAGACATACACAAACACATATATATACTTGCACATATACATACACACATAGACACACAGATAGATGCACACACATCCATACTCATGCATATGCATACATATATAGACACATGCACATACATACACGCATATGCACATATATAGAAACATATATACACACATATACACACATATACACACATACACATACACACATATGCATAAACACACATACACATATACACATACACATGCACATACACATACACATACATAAAAAGATATTTGCACGTATACATACACATAAAAACACACACATGTACATACATACACACATATGCATACACACACATACACACATATGCACATATACACACACGAACGTATGCATACACACATACAAACACATGCATACAGAGATGTAAACATGTGTACACACACATATACACACAAGCACATACATAGATAGACGTATACATAAACACACATGTGCATATGTACTTACATGCATTCATACACACACATGCATATGTATACATACATAGACACAAGCACATACACACACATATGCATACACAAACATACATATGTACACATACACATACAAATACTTACACATACATACACACACATACACTGACATCTATACATACACACACATATAGATACTTACACATAGATACACACACATAGACACACATATACATATACACATATGCATATACACAAACACGCACAAGTACTTACACATACATACACACACATAGACACCCACACATATAATCACATACATACATACATCACATGCATAAATACACACACATGCATACAGAACACGCATACATACATGTATACAACACAAACACATATACATACACCCACATATACACACACACATACACACACATAGAGACACACACATACATACACACAAATGTACACATATATACACATATAAAAACACACATACATATAGTATACATACATATGCATAAACACACATACACATGTATACATACACATACATACATGTATACACACACATACACACTTATACACATGTATACATACACACACATATACACACTATACATACATATGCATACACATAGATACACACACATACACACATGTATACATACACACACATAGATACATACACCCATATATAAATACACACACATGGAGACACACACATGGAGACACACACATACACATATGCACACACATAGAGACACACACATACACATACATATACACATATACATAGCATATGCATACATACATACATACATACATACATACATACATACATACATACATACATACATACATACATACATACAGACATACATACATACATACATACATACATGAATACACACACATACACACCAACATACACATATATTGTTATACTTTAATGTGATTGTGTCTTAATTTAGCAAGGGAAGAATCATGAGGGACTGAACATGCATGGATTTGTTTAGTTATTTTACAAGATAGTTAAAAGATAGTATTTTAGATATTTTTTGTAAAAATAATAGATTTCTTGGAAATCAACATTTTTTTTATATTAGGTCGCTTAGGAAGCGATGATTTTGTAAATAAAGCATATTCTTGTAAATGCACACTTTTTGAAGTAACACCCTCATGTATCTTTTATTGAAGACATAATGAAAAATACCTAAAGATACACATACTTTGATAGAGTTATGTAGCAGAGGGTGGGGGCAGATTGTACCCAGTCTTGTTTCTGTCTCTTGTCTATCTCCATTTTGTACATGCTTTTGTGATATTTTGTTACTCTACTATCTCTACATTTGTATGTCTACAAGATTAGGTGAACAACGGTATCAAAGCACGTGCACATCTATGGAGGTGTACTTCTTAGTGTTCGTTCATGATTCACGATGTCTGTTCATGATTCAACATTCATGTTGGTTCGTTAATTCTCATCTGGGTTAGGTTTGTGTTTTTCAATTCATGTTTTTTTGGTTCATCGATGTCTTTTTCCATTATTGTGCCCTATGCACTATGCTCATTGTTCTCACTATACTCGCTGTGCTCATTGTAACACTATGACATTGTGCTCATGGTGCTCACTATCACACTATCACACTATGCACTATTCCTATTCCGGTTGGGTTTGTTTATCACATCTATTTATCAAGTTTGGTTATCAATGCGGTTACTCCTATGGCCTTTATCAAGTTTGATTATCAATGCGGTTACTTCAATGGCTTACTGCAAGGCATCAACTAAGGCATAGAATTATGGCATAACTTTGGCATTCTTGGCCTCCCTAGCACTCATGGTTCTCTTTGGCTCCCTTTGGTTACATTTGCAGCCAATGGCTATGCGCAAACCATCTCTAACTATTAAATGGAATGAAAAGATTACATATTTCCCTAGTTAGCTTACTTGTCTCCCTAGTTAGCATGGAGAGGATTTGAACCCACCACCTCCTACTTACAAGAGATATGCTTTATCCACTAGCATATTTTCACATATTCATACCCCATTCTTTTTAACTAATATTTAACATAACTTCTCACACCCTCTTCCCCTTAATTATTTATTTATCTAACACTCTCTTTTATTTATTTATTTACCTATTTTTTAATATATTTCCAAGACAAACCTTTTCTTTTCTATTTGATTCCAATATTGCTAAAATTATTTTCACATATTTACCAATAGGTTTTGGTTCTCTATAAGGCCATGGACCCTACCCATACTATAGAAGTTTTGGTAGGTTATTTATTAAATCTTATTTATTAAACATATTTTTTCCTAGCATGGTGACTAATTAATTAAATTTATTTTTCCCATCGTGCTTTTCGAAAAGTTATCCTATCAAATCGAGATGGTCATTTTTATATTCACTTTTGGGTTGTATTATTTCAAATAGACTTCAGTTCTGCATATTATTCATAGTCATATTAAATTCTAGTTTTCCATTTCCATGCATTTGTTATTACATGGAATATGCTTATGATTGTTTAGTGATGGGACATGTGTTTGGCCAGCCATGTCTATTTTATTCTTATCACCTGAAGTCGGTTGCTTGTCTACAAGGAGGCTTGTTATACTTTATGGAATAATGGAATGTTAAATGGATTTTAATGTCTTTTTTAATGGATTTTATTTCAATCTATGGCATGGATTTATTTGGATATTTATAAGATAGCATTTTAGATATTTTTAAAAACATAAAAGATCACTTAAAAAGTGACATTTTTATTAAAATAGTAGATCTCTTAGAAAGCAATGATTTTGTAAATAAAGTAGATATTTGTAAATGCAAACTTTGTGATGCACCACCCTCATGTATCTTCT
>CM035429.1:26604812-26629812 GCA_020310875.1 Ceratopteris richardii
GTGGTCGCAAAGAGTTTTGTACAAACCTATGGTCTTTCCTTTGACGATAATATCAGCCATGCATCAAGGATGACTATGATGAGAACTCACATTGAAATTGTATCCTCAAAAAGTTGGAGGATCCACCAACTAGATGTGAAGAATGCTTTCTTGTATGGACCTAGACGAGAATGTTCTCATGGAGTAGCCAAAAGTCTTTGAGCTTCAGAGGTATCTTCATCTTGGGAGTCTTAAGAAAGCTCCTTGATCTTAGAACCACAACCTAGTGGAATAATTTTACAAATGTGGCTATAAAGAAAGTTTTGTTAACTGATCATTCTACATGAAGAAGGAAGGTGAGCGTGTTGTCTACATTTTCATTAATGGCAATGATCTTATTCTTAAAGAGAATGATGAATCAAGCATTAGAGAGACCAAGGAAAAGCTTGGAATGAATAATTCAAGATTGGATCCAAGAGAAGTACTTCATAGGCATAGAAATGATCTAAAAATAGCAAGGTATACACCTCATGCAAAGGAAGTACATTCTTGATGTACTAGAAAAACATCATATTTATAATCACAAGCCAATTGAAAATCCATTGGACATGATTGTAAAACTAAGTGAACATTAGTGAGAAGATGTTGAAGATGCTACTTTGGATAGATTCATTGTAGGATTTTTGAACTATTCAAATCTTACTAGGCCAGACATCAAGCATGTAGTAGGAGTTCTATCATATTTTATGCAAACTCCCAAAGCACAACATTTAGTAGCAGCCAAGAGGGTTCTTAGATACCTCAAGATAAATATAAATGAACATTTATGCTCTTCATATGATGTACTTAAAATTGAAAGCTTATTGTGATGTAGATTGGGTAGGATTGAAGGATAATAGGAGGAATACAAGTGGCTATGTAATCATGCGTGGAAGCAAAATATCTCATGGAGCATCAAGAAGTAGCTCGCAATAGCCCTATCTTAAACTTAAGCAGAATATGGAGCCTTATATCTTGTCACTTATGAGATTATCTAGCTGAAAAAGCTCTTGTAAGACTTTAAATTGCAGACAAAGTAGATTATCATCATGTGTGACAACATGAAGAGTCAACGTCTTGTTTCGTATTGGTTTTTCCAAGATAGTTCTACATACATTGAATTACACTACCACTTCATCAGAGAGAAGGAAATTCCAAAGTAGTTTAAGGTCGAGCATGTAAGTAATAAAGATCAATTTGTAGATATGTCTACAAAGGATTGGAAGGAACGAAGCTGTTGAAATTCAAAGAAGCATTGGTATGGTAGATTTAAATTGAAGGCTCAAGGAAGAGTGTTAAAAATAAATTCTTAAACCTGACCAAAAAGTAGATTGCATATATTCTCCGGATGTTCCATTGTTGGTCTAATAATTTTCTGGTACTAATTTGCTTTGTATTGGTGTTCCATTCAAGTGCGCAAGTGCTTTGAACATTGATCTTAGCTAAAGTACCCATGGAATGGTTGACAAGTGGTATCATTTAGAGGCTTCAAATCACAAATTTCACCTATCAAGAACTTTCAATCTCTTTCTCCAACCATAGATTACTGAAATGTTCAGTGGTTGATTTAGACATTCATGCAAAGTTATAGGAGCAAGTTTTGAAAAACCTATACATGTATGAATCCAAGTTGTGAATAGAATTCCATGACCTCTACTATATTCCTAAGTTCTTTTAGAGTGCAAGGATGTTGCGACATGCACCTCCCTTGCTCCATTCATCATTCTTTTAGCTTATACTTCTTTATAAATAGCCATTGCACACTACCACTCTGTGGAATAAGCTAGTTTTCAGCACAATTTTTATTTCGATTGTAGCTCCCTATTTTAGACCCAATTGAAGAGATTTCACACTTTTGATGGGCCATGAATTCTATCAATTGTGGTGTCATAAAGGAATTTTATGACATCAGGTACAAATAGGTCGAGATGGATCTGAGATCCGACATCATTTGGTCATCCAAGTGTCGGGCAAAAGTCTCGATGGTAGACTTAAGAAAAGGTGCTTATGCTCTCTACACAAGCAAAGGTGCTTGCCCAAGTGGTTAAGTCACATGGATGAGGAAGAGATATATAGAGGCATATGGTTCAGAGGTAAAAGAGACTCATCTCTCTATGTATGTCATCGTAATGTTTCATTGGTATTGGAGCTTATGGACATTTATATTAGCACATGTTCATGCTCTTGTAACATTTATTATGCCCCCATGTTGAGGAGAAGCATTATATTTTCTCTGTAAGAGAGAAAGTGGATAGATGGAGTAGATGCAAGTGCATCTCAAGTCATCAAGGAATCTAAGAGATGGAAGGCTCAATGCACATCATCTCCTACAACTTGAAGAGCGGATGGATCATTGGCTCATCATAGGGAAGATACCTTTACTGTTTCTCTCATATGGTTGTGAAGATGAAACGCGGGAGTGTTTAAATTCTCAATAAGTAGAAATTCATGAAAGATTATACATCCTCATTTAAGAAAAGCGAACAACATGCATATCAAGTTCCATGCATCTTAGAATGTTATCCATGGTATTCTAATTTAAGGAAAAAAGAAGAAGTATCATATACACACTTGTTAAGTATAGGGATATAATTTAAAATCCAAATATTTATTTTTATATATGATGCGATATAATCCTATTCATTTCCACTTGAGTGAAGATCATTGAATCTTCATTAGAGTCTCATGGATGGAGACTAAGGGGCACATATGATAGGAGCCCAAAGAGTGAGTAAGTGAACTCTATAGTTAGTGAAGGTAAGAAACCTTCAATGAGAGTCTCTTACTATTAGAGACTATGGGGAGATGACGGAAATGCCCATATGATGTCCTATTTTGTCTAGCTACTATAGATGGCATAGCCTAGATGGATACCACTTATAAAAGTTGGCATCATTGTACATGCTCACAGACTCACCTAGATCTTAGTACTCACCTTATCTCACATATGAGCAATGGATTCCACTCAAAGAGGAAGTTAGATACATCCATGCATACATGCATAGATACATTCATTCATTTGTTAATACATATACCGACGGTCACAATCAGCGTCGGTATGGGCCTTAGAAAATGTGACTTAGAGATACCGACGGTCAAGTGACCGTCAGTATGACTGTTTTAAACGGATCGTTGGTGTGGCCCGCACCCGCCGGTATGTGCATCGGTATATGTGTCGGTATAGGTGTCGGTATGAGCGTCGGTAATTTGCTGGGAACTACCAACGCCCATATGAGGGCCCATAGCGGCGGCGAGTTTTTAAACATACCGTGAACCCGAGAGCAAAACTTCACATTTTTGCGCGTGTTTGAATACTGTTGGTCTTCTGTCGAACTTGCGTGCGCGAACCGAATTCCGACCTGCATTGTCTTGTGCACACACACACACACAGATCTCTCTCTCTACACACACACACACTCTCTCTTGGCTGAGGTCTCACATCTTGGTAAGTGCTGGACGTATTGTTAGCATTTGTGTTTCCCTATGCTTTAGGTTTTATAATTTCTCTTTTCTTCGATTTTGCAGAAGTTCTTTGGCATCGATTGTTTGGAATTGGACGATAGACGACATACATTACACTTTGACGACAACAATCCAAAAGAGGGGCATACTTGTAAGTGATTGTTTTATTCTCTATTGATAGAGAGAGAAGGAGAGAGAGAGAGAGAGAGAGAGAGAGAGAAGGAGAGAGAAGGAGAGAGAGAGAGAGAGAGAAAGAGAGAGAGAGAGAGAGAGAGAGAGAGAGAGAGAGAGAGAGAGAGAGAGAGAGAGAGAAAGAGAGAGAGAGAGACAGAGAGAGAGAGACAGAGAAAGAGAGAGAGAGAGAGAGAGAGAGAGAGAGAGAGAGAGAGAGAGAGAGAGAGAGAGAGAGAGAGACAGAGAAGAGAGAGAGAGTGAGAGATAAAGAATAATGAGAGAAAGGAAGATAGAGATAGGAAAATAGAGCATACATACACACACACATACACACACATTTACACAGATACATGTACACACATGCATACATACACACAAACATGTACACACATGCATACATACACACATGTATGCTTACATACACACTTCATACACACATGCGTACTTACATACACACACACACATATACATACATGCATGCATACACACACATATAAATTTACACACATGCATACATACACACACATGCATACACACATACATACACACACATATATACACACATGCATACATACACATACACACACACATATACACACATACATACACACACATATATACACACATATACATACATGCATGCATACATACACACATATACACATATGCATGCATACACACATATACACATATACACACATGCATACATACACACACATGCATACACACATACATACACACACATATATACACATATGCATACATACACATACACACACACATACATATATACACACATATACATTCTCACACACACATATACACACATGCATGTATACATATACACACATACACATACACACACATGTATACACATGCATACACATTCACACACATGCATGCATACATACACATGTACACACACATGCACACACATGAATGCCTACATACACACACATACACATACACACACATGTATATACATGTTTAAATACACACGCACACATGTACACATGCATACATACACACACATATATACACACATGCATACATACACACATATAATCCTATTTTTATTTTGAAGTTTTTTTTTACATCAAATATATAAAAATAGGATTAGGGTTTTTACGCTATTCACACATACATACACATCTATAATATATATACACATGTATACAAAAATATACATATTTTAGGTCTAGATATTTAAGATTAGGGTTTTAGGGTTTAGGCATACATATCACTCAATTATATTTATATTAAGAAAAAATATAGAGAAAAATAAGAAAAAAAATTTGAATATATAAATAAATATATATATAAAATATGGTTAGGGTTTTAGGATTAGGGGTTTAGATTTTGATAGGTGTTTAAGTATTTAGGTTTTAGTATTTCAGATTTAAGTCTAAGTCTTTCTGATTAGGGTTTTAGGGTTTTAATACATAGATAACATATATACACGAACACACATATACATATAATACATATATACATGTATATACACATGTATATAGAAATATACATATTTTAGGTCTAGATCTTTAACATTAGTTTTTTAGGGTTTAGCAATACATATCACTCAATTATATTTATAGTAAGAAAAAATATAGAGAAAAATAAGAAAAAAAATCTGAATATATAAATAAATATATATATAAAATATGATTAGGGTTTTAGGATTAGGGGTTTAGATTTTGATAGGTGTTTAAGTATTTAGGTTTTAGTATTTCAGATTTAAGTCTAAATCTTCAAAATCAGGGTTTTAGGGTTTTAACACCTATATAACATATATACACACATACACATATACATATAATACATATATACATGTAGATACACATGCATACAAAAATATACATATTTTAGATCTAAATCTTTAAGATTAGGGTTTTAGGGTTTTAACACTTACATAACATATATGCACACATACACATGCACATATAGTACATATATACATGTATATACACATGTATACAGAAATATACATATTTTAGGTCTAGATCTTTAAGATTAGGGTTTTAGGGTTTAGACATACATATCACTCAATTATATTTTTATTAAGGAAAAACATAGAGAAAAATAAGAAAGAAAATCTGAATATATAAATAAATATATATAAAAAATATGATTAGGGTTTTAGGATTAGGGGTTTAGATTTTGATAGGTGTTTAAGTATTAAGGTTTTAGAATTTCAGATTTAAGTCTAAATCTTTAAAATTAGGGTTTTAGGGTTTTAACACCTACATAACATATATACACACATACACATATACATATAATACATACATACATGTAGATACACATGCATACAAAAATATACGTATTTTAGATTTAAATCTTTAAGATTAGGGTTTTAGGGTTTTAACACTTACATAACATATATGCACACATACACATGCACATATAATACATATATACATGTATATACACATGTATACATAAATATACATATTTTAGGTCTAGATCTTTAAGATTAGGGTTTTAGGGTTTAGACATACATATCACTCAATTACATTTATATTAAGGAAAAATATAGAGAAAAATAAGAATAAAAATCTGAATATATAAATAAATATATATAAAAAATATGATTCGGGTTTTAGGATTAGAGGTTTAGATTTTGATAGGTGTTTAAGTATTTAGGTTTTAGTATTTCGGATATTTAGGTTTTAGTATTTAGGTTTTAGTGTTTAAATAATTTAATCAAATATATATAATTAAATGTATAAAATTAAATATATAAAAATACGATTACGTAAGGAAAAAATCTGAATATATAAATAAATATATATATATAAAATAAGATAATTATATACATAAATAAATATAAAAAGAACTAGTGTTTTAAATAATTTAATTAAATATATATAATTCAATATACAAAATTAAATATATAAAAATACGATTATGTAAGGAAAAAATCTGAATATATAAATAAATATATATATATAATAAAATAATTATATACATAAATAAAGATAAAAAGAACAAGTGTTTTAAATAGTTTAATTAAATATATATAATTAAATATATAAAAATACGATTACATAATGAAAAAATCTGAATATATAAATAAATATATATCTAAAATAGGATATTTATATAGATAAATAAATATAAAAAGAACTAGTGTTTTAAAAAATTTAATTAAATATATAAAAATAGGATTAAGTAAGGAAAAAATCTGAATATATAAATAATACATATATATAAGGTAGGATAATTATATAGATAATAAAATATGATAAGAACTAGTATTTTAAATAAATAAATGAAATATATATGATTAAATATATAAAAATAGGTTTAAATTTAATCATTTTAAATAGAGTGAATATATATACAATACACAAACACACATACTTATATACCTATCTGTTGGGAGAAATGGTTGGATGGACTCAAGAGATTGAGTTGAAGCTGCTAAACCTGCTTTGCTCTAGCCCTCCTTAGCTTCAGATATGCTTAGTACACTTGCTTAGCTTCCAAATGATACCAAGAAAGCATATATGTACTTTGCAAATGATATGTGTAATGATCAAATCAAAACAGATAACTTGAGACTTCAAAAATCAAGGAAAACTTGCTATTTTTGTAGTGACAGCTGCTCAGTCTTTCACTCAGTGTGACCAGCACACTTACAATTGATCTAATTCCTTCTGGAAATATTAAATTAGCTTAACACGCTACCATTTGCAAGTGGAATGAGATAAAATGATGAACTATACTCTGAGAAATGAGTTTAGCAAAATAATATGTACCCCCGACTTTTTAGGAGCTCTGTAGAAAAATACCAGAGGTCACTTCGAGCGAGATTTCTCCGAGATGGCTGATCCTATGACCTTGAAATTTTGTATGCATGTAGTATGCTTGAAGTTGGTTCCAATGTGCTTTGAATCACTTGATTTGGTTCAGTAGATCCTGAGATATGCCTTGTTGAAGTTGACAGACTTGGAGATGATGACTCAGAGAAAACCAGAGATAGTGAATGTAAATCTTTCTATTAGTTCACATGAATGTACAATCTCATTGGCTTGATAGATGTAGCCTAATGAGTTGGAGATGTGTAGGCTATGGTGTAGGACTCACACACTCAATGATCAAGAGTATTAGCCTCGGGAAAAGTGAAGAGATCACTGAGTACAACTTATATATGAAATGACTGAGAGTTTGAATTCAAATTTGAATTCTTGGCTCCCTTCAATCACTCCTCTAAAAGTAAGGAGATATTCTCTCCAATTACACCATTCAATTTTCCACGAATCTAATCAAGTAGGTGTGATCATTTACATGCCAAGTCATTTAGACTTTTACAAGAGATAAAATAGTAATAAGTCATAAGACTAAGTTCCTATGGTTCTTTCTTCACATAGTGATATCCTTCAAGGGTTCCAAGCCAAAGGTGAAGGCTTGATTTGCACCAACAGCTCCCCCTCAAGCCAAACACTTTGGCTCAAGTCTTCATTTTCATTCTTCAATCACATCCTGCAATCCAATCATGGATTTGAATCTGCATAGCTTGTTTCCATCCAATGCTTTAGTGAGTAAATTTGCACATTGCATATTAGTAGACACATAAGTCAACTGAATATCTTTACTAAGCAACTTCTCTCTCACATAGTGGTAATGAACCTCTATGTGTTTGGTTCTAGCATGATATATTGGATTAGCTGCAAGGTGAAGAGAGCTTGTGTTATCTCCAAAGATGATTGGAGGCCTAGTGTATAGGCCTAGCTCTGTATACAAAAGCTTTAACCAGATAGCTTCTTGAGTGGCGTTGGCTAGCCCTCTATACTCTGCTTCAGTGGATGACAATGCCACTGTAGGTTGCTTCTTGGCTGACCAAGAAATAGGTTTATCTCCTGCAAAACAAATGTAACCTGATGTGCTTCTCCTATCATCCTTGCATCCTACCCAATCTGCATCTGAGTATACTTTAATGTCAATATCTGATGTATAAGGAAAGTACAAACCATGATTCTGAGTTCCTTTGAGGTACTTCAAGATTTTCTTTGCTGCCTCTAGGTGAGGTACCCTTGGTTTGTGCATGAATTGGCTTAGCACACTAACTCCATATGCTATGTCAATTCTTGTCAAAGTAGCATAATTCAAACTGCCTACCATGCTTTGATATCCTGTAATGTCTTGTATTTCATCCCCTTCATGAGCACTTAGTTTTAGGTTGACCTCCATTGGAGTAGTTGAGACTTTAGCATCCTGCAAGCCAAACTTCTTGACCATATCCTGTACATACTTCTTTTGAGTGATATATATACCTGAGTTGGTGTAGACTAACTCAAGACCTAAGAAGTACTTCAATAATTCAAGATCATTGATCTTGAACTCCTTCATCATCTGTCCTTTGATATGTCTAATCCCATTGACATCATTACCTGTAATGATGATGTCATCAACATAAACACACAAGTAGATTACCTCTGTATTACTCCTCTTTATGAATAGAGAAGTGTCTGCTTTACTCATCACAAATCCTTGGTCTTGGAGGTAGGTTGTCAACCTGTAATTCCATGTTCTAGGTGCCTGCTTCAATCCATATAGAGCCGTCTTCAATTTACAAACATAATTTACCTTCTTGGGGTCTTCATAGCCAGGTGGTTGTGACATGTAGACTTCTTCAGATATCCATCCATTCAAGAAAGCATTCTTGACATCTAATTGGTACATGTTCCAATTCTTGGATGCAGCTACACTCACCAATATTCTGATAGTTGGCATTTTAGCCACAGGAGAAAATGTCTCCTCATAATCAATGCCTTGGGTTTGTGCAAAACCCTTGGCTACCAACCTAGCTTTGTACCTGTTTATTGTTCCATCTGAATTTCTCTTTAGCTTGTAGATCCATCTGGATCCTATCACCTTCATAGAGTCTTTCTTGGGTACCAAGTCCCAAGTATCACTCTCCTTGAGAGCTTCCATTTCTTCATCCATAGCTCCTTTCCATTCTGGTTTGGTGATTGCTTCTTCATAGGTACCTGGTTCTTCATTCAACAAATCCTTTGCAAGATATACAGAATGCTTGGTTACAAGAGAAGTATCATACCCATATCTGATAGGTTTCTTACTTTCTCTCTGAGATCTCCTCATTGCTTGAGTTGAGGATTCTGGTATATCCTCTAGCTTCTTCATCTTCATCTTTCCTTTGGACTTCCATGCCTTGAATTCCTCAAGGTTAATTGTATCATCATCATCTGAGCTTGAGTCTTCTTTGTGGATTGGTTCCTCCTTGGTGAGCCTTGGGAAATCTTCTTCCATATCATAGGGTAGACTAACCTTCCTGCATTCATTCTCATACCATGAGTCATTCTCATCAATGATGACATCTCTGCTTAGCTTGAAGCCTTTGTTTGTTGGGTTGTAGAATCTGTATCCCTTTTGGTTCAAATCATAACCAATGAAGATACATTTTTCAGCTTTAGGGTCTAGCTTTCCCCTTACCTGTGAGGGAATATGCACATATGCTACACAACCAAAGATTTTGCAATGATCCAGAGAAGGTCTCTTACCATGCCAAGCTTCATATGGTGTCATGCCATCAAGTGATTTGGATGGCAACCTGTTTATGAGATAGGTGGCAGTGGATACACCTTCTGCCCAAAGATAATTTGGCAACTTCTTTTCATTAAGCATAGACCTAGCTGTTTCTACAATGAGTCTATTCCTTCTTTCAGCTACTCCATTTTGTTCAGGTGAGTACCTTGTAGTTATCTCCCTTTTGATGCCTCTTTCCTGCAAGAAATCTTCAAACTCATTTGAGAAGTATTCTCCTCCACCATCTGACCTTAGCTTTTTCAAGCTTCTTCCTGTTTGGTTTTCAACAAGTGCAAGATACCTCTTGAAACAATTAAACACTTCATCTTTATGCTTCATAAAGTATAAGATAGTCCACCTGCTATAGTCATCAATGAAGGACACATAGTACCTTGAACCTGAAATGGAAGGGTCCTTGCTAGGTCCCCAAACATCTGTGTGTACCAAGTCTAGGTATTCTTTATGCATGAAACCTTTCCTTGAATAGGGCAACCTGTGAGATTTACCAAACTGACATGCTCCACACTTGTAAATCATGTGTTGCTTGGATACATTAGGTATCCCAAGCACACATTGATCCCTGCACATTTGTTTTAGGGTTCTTTCACCTATGTGACCTAAGCTCTTGTGCCATATCTCTAACTCTGAAAGTGTTTGATCCTTGTAATTATATAGAGCAATGTTCTTAGTGTCTTCTAGCTCAAAAGTAAACAATCTACCTGATTTCTCCCCCTTGGCAATTCTTTTGAAACCATGTCTTGGGTCCTCCACATATGCTCCATGTTGAGTGAATCTGACCTGCAAACCTTTCTCCACAATCTGACCAACACTCATTAGATTCTTGGTGATGGTTGGTACATAAAGTACCCTGCTCAATAGATTCTGGTTACCATCACATGTCTTTACATTTCCAATTTTAACAACAGAATGTTTAGTATCATCACCTGTCTGTACCTGATGTTTGCCCTTGGGTTCTTCGAAATCAGAGAGTAGTGCCACATTGCCAGCTACATGGTTAGAACATCCTGAGTCAATATAAAATAAATGATCATCATTTGTACCTGCCTTGGAGGTCATATTCATGATCAATAGGGAGTCATCTTGCTCCTCTGTGTAGTTTTTGTAATCCCTTCTATTTCTGAATCCACCTTGGTACTTTCCATTGTGGTTGTGGTTGTAATTGTTGTTGTACTGATTGTTGTATCCATTGTAGCCTTGGTGTTGGTTGAACCTGCCTCTCCCTTGAGAGTATCCACCTCTTGAGTAGCCTCTTCCTCTCTGATTCTTGTAGTTCTTGTAGCATTCATCTGTGGTATGATTGGACAATCCACAAATGTTGCATGGTGATGAGTTGTAGGGTCTCCCCCTACCTGACTTACCTCCTCTGCCTCTTCCTCTTGAAGATCTACCTCTCCCTGCATAATTAGCTTGGGAGGTAGAGCCTTCTTCTTCCTGCTTCTTCCCTTTACTTTTATCCTTAACTTTCTTATCAGTATATAGAGCAGAGGGGTTGTTACCTTTTGATTGATCTCCTGCCTTTGTAAACTTTGCTTCATGTGTGAATAGTTGGCCCATGAGTGTTGTGAGATCTGGAGTATGCATGTCCATGTAGAGGTCCATTGCAGTGGTGAAGCTTTCCCACTTATCATCTGCCTTGAGTCCATTTGTTACTTGCCTGACTATTTGTTCCTCTTCTATCTCCTCTCCAATGCTTGCTAATTGGTCTGGCACATCTTTAATCTTTGTCACATACTCTGAGACTGATTGCTTGGGCTGCTTCCTAAGGGTTGTGAATTCAATCCACAGTTGATTCTTCCTGGCCCTTGTGTTGGAAGAGAAATATGTTGACAGAGTTTCCCAAGTCTCTTGGGAAGTCTTACAGCTCCTTACATGAGGTAAAAGGAAATCAAATATAGACTTAAGAAGGTAAGACCTTGCCAAAGCATCTTTTGCACACCATTGGTTGAGCCTCTCTTGTTCATCCTTGGTGGGTAGTCCTCTAGCTTTGAATGAGGGCAATTCCTCATCTCCTGATATGTATCCAAAAAAGCTTCTACCTTGTAGATAGGTCTTCATCCTTAGAGACCAAGCTTGGTAATTGTTCCTGTCCAATTTGTCAATGAATGAAGGAAAACCATCTCCCATGTTTACCTTGTTTGCTCTGATACCACTGTTGGGAGAAATGGTTGGATGCACTCAAGAGATTGAGTTGAAGCTGCTAAACCTGCTTTCCTCCAGCCCTCCTTAGCTTCAGATATGCTTAGTACACTTGCTTAGCTTCCAAATGATACCAAGAAAGCATATATGTACTTTGCAAATGATATGTGTAATGATCAAATCAAAACAGATAACTTGAGACTTCAAAAATCAAGGAAAACTTGCTATTTTTGTAGTGACACCTGCTCAGTCTTTCACTCAGTGTGACCAGCACACTTACAATTGATCTAATTCCTTCTCGACATATTAAATTAGCGTAACAAGCTACCATTTGCAAGTGGAATGAGATAAAATGATGAACTATACTATGAGAAATGAGTTTAGCAAAATAATATGTACCCCCGACTTTTTAGGAGCTCTGCAGAAAAATACCAGAGGTCACTTCGAGCGAGATTTCTCCGAGATGGCTGATCCTTTGACCTTGAAATTTTGTAGTCATGTAGTATGCTTGGAGCTGGTTCCAATGTGCTTTGAATCACTTGATTTGGTTTAGTAGATTCTGAGATATGCCTTGTTGAAGTTGACAGACTTGGAGATGATGACTCAGAGAAAACCAGAGATAGTGAATGTAAATCTTTCTATTAGTTCACATGAATGTACAATCTCATTGGCTTGATAGATGTAGCCTAATGAGTTGGAGATGTGTAGGCTATGGTGTAGCACTCACACACTCAATGATCAAGAGTATTAGCCTCGGGAAAAGTGAAGAGATCACCGCGACTTTTCAAGTACAACTTATATATGAAATGAGTGAGAGTTTGAATTCAAATTTGAATTCTTGGCTCCCTTCAATCACTCCTCTAAAAGTAAGGAGATATTCTCTCCAATTACACCATCCAATTTTCCATGAATCTAATCAAGTAGGTGTAATCATTTACATGCCAAGTCATTTAGACTTTTACAAGAGATAAAATAGTAGTAAGTCATAAGACTAAGTTCCTATGGTTCTTGCTTCACATAGTGATATCCTTCAAGGGTTCCAAGCCAAAGGTGAAGGCTTGATTTGCACCAACACTATCTATATGCACATATATATACATATACACATGCATATATATATATATATATATATATATATATATATATATATATATATATATATATATATATATATATATATATATATATATATATATATATATATATTTTAGGTGTAGGTCATTTGGATTATGCTTTTAGGGTTTTAACACCTACATAACATATATACACACATACACATACACATATAATACATATATACATGTATATACATGTGTATAGAAATATACATAATTTGGGACTAGATCTTTAAAATTAGGGTTTTAGGGTTTAGGCATACATATAACTCAATTAAGAGGAAAAAAATCTGAATATATAGATAAAATAGGATAAATATATAGATTAGGGTTTTAAGTTTTTTTAGGTATTTAAGTATTTAGGTTTAGTATTTCAGATTTAAGTCTTTAAGAGTTAGATTTTTAGGTTTAATAAAAAAAACAAATGTTCTAAAATGTCCATATTGTAGCAGATGGCTTCTTTGGATCCTGAAGAGAGAATGGCATGTCCTTGCACACAGTGCAAGTATCAAATTTATCGGAAACGATGGATTTGTACTGCACATGTTAGAGAGCATGGATCCTTTCATAGGAGTCGACTGGAAAACCTACGTTATCATTCGCATGGTCCCCCAGCTGAGCAGATGAACCCAAACGACATTGCACCGTTAACCTCTCGTGGACAAAAGAGAGAAAAAAAGGACTTAGACGTACAAGCAAGCACTAATAATATTACATAGAATGAACATATGGAAGAGATGCTTGAAGCATTTTATGAGATGGACGAAGATCATGATGTTGAAGAAGGTGTCGAGATGGACACGACAGAAACTCCATGATCAGAACTTGATGAAGAATATGAAAACATGCGAAGATTAGCTGGTTTACGACTTTACAATGGAGCAAAGATATCTGTACTACGTGCTTCACTCACGATGCTCAATCTGCAATCCATTTATGGATGGTCAGATAGTAGTGTCACTAAATTGTTCAGGTAAGTGGAGAACAAATTGGCTTTCATTGTTGTATCACAATAACTTCATTTACTAATATCATTTTAATTGCTTATTGCAGGCTTCTTAAAGATCAATTTTTGCTAGAGGGCAATGACATGCCTCCAACACGTGGAGATGCGAAAAAACTTTTAGAGTCCATTGGAATGGATTATACTAAAATTCATGCTTGTCCGAATGATTACATTCTCTTTCGACACGAGTATGAGCATCTCCATGTATGTCTAAAGTGTGGAGCAAATAGATTTAGAGAAGACGTTGTAGGCGAAGCAATCCCCGCAAAGGTTCTTCGCCACTTTCCTATCATTCCACGAATTAAGAACATGTTTAGATGCAAATCTATAGCTGAGTTAATGTCATGGCATACAAAGAGAAGGTCTACAGATAATGTAATGCGAGTGCCAGCTGACTTTGATGCTTGGAAGCACATAGATAGTAAGTGGTCAGAGTTTGCTAGTGAGCCTCGGTCCATACATCTAGGCTTAGCTATGGATGGAGTGAATCCATTTGGATTACGCAGTTCTTCATGGAGCACATGGCCTGTATGTTTGGTCGATTATAATATCCCACCATGGTTGGCCACAAAGAAAGGTCATTTATTATTAGCTCTTATTGTACCAGGTAAGTATAAGGTAAAAAACATGGATGTATATCTTGCACCACTTGTGAAAGAAGTACGCATTTTATGGGATGGGATTACTGTGCGTGACATGTCTCAACCTATAAGAAGACGAGACGTGCGAGTGCAAGGCATACTTATGTGGACAATGCATGATTGGCTTGGTTTTGGTGAATGTTCAGGTTTATCAATTTCGGGTTACCATGCTTGTCCTTTATGCAGACCACGACTCGAAGCACGCTATTCCAAAGCACTACGTAAAACTGTCTATGAAGGACATCATAGATATTTGCCTGATGGACATGTTTTGTGTGAAGGACAAATTGGTCGACAAGCATAACACCAAATGAAAGCTAGCGATTGGAAACAACTATCGGATTCGGAAAATCCAGTTGCTGGCATGAAATGGTTGTCCATTTTTCATGAACTCCCTTACTGGAGTGAATTGGTGATCAATCATGAACCCTAAACCCTAAACCCTAAACCCTTACAACGGTTTCACAAGCAAAGGCAGCAGGTGAAGATATCTCTGAAGAAGAAGAAGAACTCGCAAAAGGATGTGATTGGGAGTATATTAAATACGGTGCACTATGGTCTCATGGGCGACACTTTCGAATCGCACGAATTGATCAAAATAGGTCTACTTTTGATAGTGGAGTGATGGTGAATTTTTTGCAAAAAAGTAGTGAGTGCAAGAGATGATAATGCTCTAGAAGGCGAGTTAGATTATTGTGGTGTGATTCAAGACATCTTGAAACTATCTTTCAGAAAGTTTGATTACTTTGTTTTTGATGTAAAATGGTTCAAAGTAGTCACCTCTGGAAGAAACGCAATAGTGAGACGAGATAAGAGCGGTTTGCTTCAAATCGACTCCACAAGATTATGGATAGATGAAAGGGATACATTTGTACTTCCCGAACACTGTGAGCAAGTTGTTTTTATACCAGATTCAAAAGACCTAGAGTCGCTATTTGTTTTACAAGTCGCTCCACATAGTAGATAAATTTTTGAAAACATAGATGTAGAAGAGAGTCCATCTCTAGTGGACTCAGAGATTCATTCGATAGTCGAAGAGGAAGAGATCATTTTTCGACAAGAAGAGGTCATTGAAGAAGAGGTCATTGTTCCAGAAGACGAAGCAATAGACAATGATCAAGAGGAAACTAACATAGCAAGCGATTTAGAAGCCATCCATATAGAGATAGATATTCTCGGTGCCTCGGATCTTCAAGAGGATGCTAGAATAGAGGACTTTTGAATAAAACACTTGTACGTACTAATTTTTGTTTTTTTTTTATTATTCTCTATATTACTTTTCTTATCGCATGCTAATTATTTGAGTTCTTTTATTACAGAGCACGATGGGAGACAGTCCTCTAGTCACTCCACATTCCATGACAGAGGAGCAGTTTTTGGAGTTCATCTCTCAGGTTCCTCCTGCGTATATGGCCGCTACATCACAGTATTGGATCGCTCATGGTAGCACTCCTCCCGGCCTCACTCGTGGCGGCCTTACTCCTACCGGCCTCACTCCTGCTGGCCTCACTCACGTCGGTGTCACTCTCGTCGGTGTCACTCCCACCGGTGTCACTCTTGCCGGTGTCACTCCTGCGGGTGGTGCTACTCCTGTAGGAGGTATGTCTCCTAGCTTTGTGACTCCTCCATGACCATCTTTGCAGCCATCTCCTATTGGGTCTACTAGTAGACATGTGCGTTCGACACCTCAGTGCAATACACGTTCTGGCCCATCTCGTAGATCGAGGTCACGCTCTGGAGCAGGAGGTTCTAGGAGTGGATCTACAAGTAGGTTTGGAGGCGGAGGAGGCAGTTGTTGTGGAGGCAGTGCGATGGACGTTGTGTCGCGTGCTGTGGGAGCGATTTCTGATGACTGGCAGATCAATTCAGTCGTCTCGCGAACGGCGCACGCAGGGTGTCTATGCGGAACAGGTACAAGTTTTTCCTAAGGTCCGTAGGGTGAAGCGTTCCTATAACGTTCAATTGCGTCAAAATAAGAAGGTAGGATAATCTTTTCACTTACTATTTGATTTTTTATAGTTTCGTTTGTCTCTTCTTGGAAGTTTTCTACGTTTCTATCTACAGTTGGAGGAAAAAGATCTTCACTAACACTAGGTGGAACAGTAGAAAGTAAAGTTATAGTTGTTCTAGGATCGAGCAAAGATTCTTCTACTATTACTTTTTTTATTAATTCTTTATCTTCTATTGGGTTTGGAAATAATAATTCAAAAGTTGTGGAAGGAAGAAAGGAACTATTCGAAGAACTTGCTTTATCTTCTATTGGGTTTGGAAATAACAATTCAAAAGTTGATGAAGGAAGAATGGAACTATTCGAAGAACTTTCATTGGACATAAAGTAAATGATACTAGATTAATAACCAAAGTCCTATACAACCTATAAGATGATGTTTTTAAATGACAGTCTAAAAGATAGCCTATACAAGCTAATAAAAGTTTCAAGCTAAGGATAATCTCTGCTTTTCAAACTTCAGGTCGCATGTGAATCTCCAGCCAATAGCTTTCTGCAAAAAACACATTAGAATATTAGTAATCTAACAAGAAATTAATAAGAAACATAAAAAACACATTGCACATTCATTAAAGCATACACGTGCTCATACATGCTAACATACATTCATGCACATGCTAACATTAGGTAAATGCACATTCATACTAACACTTAAATGCATTTATGCACATGCATATGTTTATGTATACATCAAAACATTCACATGCTCTAATGCATATATTCACATCCATGCTATTTACTTTCATACATATATGCCTATACATACTAACCATGCATACACATACACATAAGCTTCATGCATTAAAATAACACTATGTTTACATGTTTAAAAACTCAAAACATGCATGCATACATTCTAAAGCAAACACTCAAACTCATGCTAATCCAATCACTTAGATGATTTTATATATATGCATACAATAGCTCAATTACATGCTCATGCATATGTTTTAATAACACATACAAGTATGTATCTAATTATACAATACCAATCTCATAAATAACTTAATAAAACTACTTATCTCTAATTAAAATACTGTAGTAATATATAGATATAATTAGTTAAACAATGCAATATTAACTAACTAATTAAATATAATTATATTTAGTCTAGATTAATTAATTCTAATTAACTAATTAATTCATTACCAAATTAACTAACTCTTTCTCTCTCTGTGTCGTTCTCTCTCTCTCTCTCTCTCTCTCTCTCTCTCTCTCTCTCTCTCTCTCTCTCTCTCTCTCTCTCTCTCTCTCTCTCTCTCTCTCTCTCTCTCTCTCTCTCTCTCTTTGTGTGTCTCCCTGCGTTTCTTTCTCTCTCCTCTATCTCTGTCGTTCTCTCTCTCTCTCTCTCTCTCTCTCTCTCTCTCTCTCTCTCTCTCTCTCTCTCTCTCTCTCTCTCTCTCTCTCTCTCTCTCTCTCTCTCTCTCTCTCTCTCTCTCTCTCTCTCTCCCTACGTTTCTTTCTCTCTCCTTTGTCTCTGCCGTTCTCTCTCTCTCTCTCTCTCTCTCTCTCTCTCTCTCTCTCTCTCTCTCTCTCTCTCTCTCTCTCTCTCTCTCTCTCTCTCTCTCTCTCTCTCTCTCTCTCTCCCTCTCTCTCTCTCTCTACCGTTCTCTCTCTCTCTCTCTCTCTCTCTCTCTCTCTCTCTCTCTCTCTCTCTCTCTCTCTCTCTCTCTCTCTCTCTCTCTCTCTCTCTCTCTCTCTCTCTCTCTCTCTCTCTCTCTCTCTCTCTCTCTCTCTCCGGTGCTGCAGCGCACAGCGCTGAGGAGGGGGGGAGAGTCCCTCTCTCTCTCTCTCTCTCTCTCTCTCTCTCTCTCTCTTCGGTGCTGCAGCGCACAGCGCTGAGGAGGGGGGGAGAGTCCCTCTCTCACTCTCTCTCTCTCTCTCTCTCTCTCTTTCTCTCTCATCTGTCTCTTTCTCTCTCTCTCTCTTCGGTGCTGCAGTGCGCAACGCTGAGGAGGGGGGGAGAGTCTCTCTCTCTCTCTCTCTCTCTCTCTCTCTCTCTCTCTCTCTCCTCTGTCTCTTTCTCTCTCTCTCTTCGGTGCTGCAACGCGTAGCGCTGAGGAGGGGGGGAGAGTCTCTCTCTCTGTCTCTCTCTCTCTCTCTCTCTCTCTCTCTCTCTCTCTCTCTCTCTCTCTCTCCTTCTCTATCTGCACGCTGCCGCGCTTAGACAAAGGAGGGGAGGGAGAAAATTTTTCTCTCTCTCTCTCTCACACACACACATCACACACACACACACACGTGCACATACACACATCACATACACATACACACATCACATACACACACACACATCACATCACATACGCGCACATATACACATCACATACACACACACAAATCACATCACATACGCGCACATACACACATCACATACACACTCACACATCACACACACACACGTGCACAAACACACATCACATACACATACACACATCACACACACACACACACGTCACATACGCGCACATACACACATCACATACACACTCACACATCACATACACACACACACATCACATCACATACACACATCACATACACATACACACATCACATACACACACACATCACATACGCGCACATACACACATCACATACACACACACACATCACATCACATACGCGCACATACACACATCACATACACACTCACACATCACACACACGCAATGTTGCAGGGACCCAGACCAAGCCATGGAATAGGCATGGGCATGCTTCGAGCCGGACAATCAACATTCATGTAGTAGCATGGGCACATCAAGATCATCATACACAGCAGTACACGATGGCTTAATATCCCGAGCACGAGGAGGGTCTATTGAGAAAGAAGGAAAAATAGAAGAAAGTAAAGAGCAGGAGAAAGTACTTGCAAAAAACACATTAGCAAAATATGGAGCAAGCCCATCTATTTATACACACAGAGATCTTCATTTTGCCACTCTTTTGGATTTGCTTTATTTTCTCAACCATTCTTTAACCCACATTTATCCACCATACTTTAAATTAGCTTTAATCACATAACTCACTTGTTCCATTCTTTTAATCACATACTTTTTGCACTTTAAATGCATAAATAATCTAATCCATTCTTTTATCTTGCACAATTAGCTACCACCTCTTTAATTGTTTACTTTAACCACTTTAGTTACACAATTAATTCACACCACTCTTTAAACACTATACATATATACCACTCATTAATTATCCACTACATTTTCATTTTAATTTAATTATCCTAAATTTCTTAATTAATAATTCATTTAAATTAAGCTTAGGCTAAGAAATTAATTAATTAGGACCTTAGTATTTAAATGCACACAAACTATTAAGGTAACTAATTAGACCATATTTTAATTTTATAAGTTAACCAATGTTAATTATAGATTAATTTCATTAAATATTAATTGTTTTAACCCTTGAAACATTCGAAAACCCTGGAAAACCTACTTAAAACCCATCAAAACCCCATTAAAACCTTTGGAAATCACTGATAACCCATTAAAATTATCTAAACCCCTAACATTAACCCAATCTCATAAACAACACATGAAATCAAGAAACCCTAAAGTTGAATCTATAAATCACATTCAACATTCAATGTAAAGTAAACCCTAATATGAACATATGTTCTGCTTCATCATTCATACCTGTAAACACTTTCAAAGTAGTTAATTCCATTCAACACAACTGATCATCAATGATATAAAAGGATAGAGTTCACCAATAAAATTGTTTTTCATTTTCTCTGGTCATCAACGGAAAGGTTGAAAACTTTCCGACATTCGCCCTGGCCAAACCTGCACATCGTCGTCTATGGGCCAACCTGCAGATTCAAATGGAACATATCAAATTCTTTTGAAAATAAGGTTTTATTTTTTTCAAAATTTTATTTCATCATGCATTCAACTTTATACAGTTAAAAAAATTAGTATAAATCATTAAAAAAAACTACATAGAAATAAGTTATAAAATATCATGTCATATTTTTGAATCCACATTTAAACAAATATTTATAAGAATAAATCATAAGTCTTATAGTTCTTCTGTTCATGTCACTTGCTAAGAATAAGTAATTTATCCTTCATAACAGCATATACAAAAACAAAACTTTTTCCCATCAGATAACAGAATTATATGCCTCCTACTTTTATTTCCTATGGTCTAACTCTCTTTTTATTGCTTAAATCATTTCATTTTTCTTACTTCATCCCAACTCAGCTCTTTCTTTATTTCTTTACAAATCGGCCTATACCGAAATTGGGTGCGACTCCTGGACTTGTCCACCCGGCCAAGTTTGTTCCACTTGTCTACCAACCCGGCATAGCGCACGATAAACTATGTCAGCCCTACATGAAATCGACGTCAGCTCGTGGCTCTGATCGCCCGACCAGAGTAACTCCACCCGCCTACCGACCCATGTAGGTGGAAGACAACACATAGGTTAGGCCTATGATGAAACTAGCTACAGCTCGTGGCCTTGATCACCCGACCAAGGTTGTTCCACCCGCCTGCTAGCCCAACATAGCACTCTAACAACAGACATATATATAAGCTAATTGGATATGAAGGTTTTAATTAATATTTTTTTTTATTATTATTTTTTTAGAGGTCCGATCTCATAAAAATAAAAGCAAGTTACAAAATCCCATTTGCTAATGAATAAAAATTTCTTTTAAGCATATACATATATTCAAAATAAGACTACCTTTTCTTTTACAAGATTCCAATTCCAAAATTTCTATTTAACTTTCTGATTCAGTTCATATAAATACGAGTTTTTATGCTTCAATCATAAATATTTCAGATATTTCTATATCTTAATTCTACTTTGAATTTTTTAAATAAATTGGAATATATCCTTTTAATCCACGCAGTAATGCTATGCATATACACAAAAAATCAAAGAATCTATGATCAAAACTGTTTCACCTGATTTTTAATCATCATCTTCATTTTCATCAGCATCATCATCATCATCAATTTCTTCAATTTCATATTCTTCATTATTCCTCTTTTCAAATAGTTTAACTCTTTTTCCTGCAATCAAATTTTTCAATAAAGAACCATCAAATTCTCTAAGCTTAAATGTACCATTTTCAAATACAGTCACAACTACATATGGTCCAAACCATCTCTTAATTAATTTTTTCCTAGCATCATACTGAGTATCAAAAGTCCTATCATAAACTAAAACCCAGTCATCTACTTCTATAGTACAAGGTCTAAGACTATGTTTCTTATCAAAATAGATTTTATTTTTAAGACGTGAATTTTTAATTTTCTGAACAGCTTCTTCAATCATTTTATTACCTATATTTAACTGCATAATCCTAACTGAAATTAGATCTTCACGAGTCCATGAAATAATCTGGGACTGGATAGGAAAAATCGGCTTTTGACAGTACATTAGTTCTGCAAGCATAAATCCTGTAGACCTAGTATACATCATCCTGTCTGCCCATAGTGCAAAAGGAAGGAATCTAGGCCACTGCGTTGTATCACCATTGCAGGCCTTAGAAATTGCCTTCACAATAGAGGGATGACCCCACTCAATCTTACCATTAGACTCTGGATTGTAAGCAGTAGTGAGAGACAGACGAATCCCATGCAGATCAAAGAATTCTCTAGCCTCTCTATCATCTAACTCTCCCCTATCTGCCACTATCTTCTCTACATAGCCAAATCTACTAATACCTTCTTCTAGCAAAAATTTACATACGTTATAAGTAGTTTTCGTACGAAGCGCTCTACCTTCTACATGATTAGTCAGGTCTTCTCTAGCTAAAACTATATATCTCATCTTATCTAATCGTTTAGGCATGGTCACTAAATCAACTACCCACTTGTAATGAATACAAGGAGGGTAGGTAGGGTGCAAAGGTTCTCTATGCCTAACTGACGAATGTACCTGACATGTAGTACAAGTACTAACAAAGTCACGTATATTCACATACATACCCGGCCACCAGTAGGCTTCTCTAATTTTATCATAAGTTGCATAAAAGCCTTTATGACCTGCCCAAAGAGTCTCATGCATATCTATCATAACTTTATTTTGTAGTTTTTTTTATTTCCTAAAACTCGTTATGGATATCTAATTTTCCCTTTAGCATGTCGCCAAATAAAACCATCTTTTAGGAAAAAATTAAACGCACCTTTTCTAATATCTCTAAATCTATTAGCTGACCAAATAGGTAATTGCTTCAGAGTACTAAGATAATAACCTATATCATACCAAATCCCTTCATACTCATTTTTATTAAATTTTTCATATACATATACATCAGAAATATAATTAATTAGCTTTAAATCAATTTTAGTCAATTCATCATCTTCAAATTTAGCCCTAGAAAGCATATCTGCTACAGAGTTAGTTTTACCCAAAATATGATTTAAAATAGGATTAATAAACTTAATATATGATATCCATCTTAACATAGCTATATCACGAGAAGAATAGTTAGTAATCATTCCTATTAAAGGTAAACAATAAAATACTCTTTATCAGTTTTTAATGCAGTAACTAAACCCCATAATTCTCGTTTTATTTGTGGATAATTTCTCTGAGTTTCATGCAAAATTTTAGCTCCAAATCTAATAGCATATCTATTTCCCTCACTATCATCTTGACCTATTACCCATCCTATTCCTATAGGGCTAATATCTACAGTTAAAATAATCGGTTTATTATTTGAATAATCTACACGTTTCAAAACTGGTGCATTAGAAAGAAAATTTTTTAATTTTTTCATCGCTTTAACATGAGTTTCAGTCCATTTAAATTTTCTGTTTTTCCTAAGTAAATCGTACAATGGATTAGCTACATGGGCATAATGCGGAATCCAAATTGCATAAAATACACATGCTCCTAAGAAACGTCTAACTTCACTAACATTTTTATAAGTTTCAGATAGTTTAGTGATAGCATCTACTTTTTGAGGATAAGGCCTACGACCGTAATAACCACATAAATGTCCTACAATTAAAACTTCATTACCTCCAAAAATTGATTTTTCTATAGAAAAAGTTAATCCTACTTCTTCAAATCTTTTTAGAAATTTTTCACAATCTAAAATATGATTAGCTACAAATTTCCTACATCCTAATGCATCTAATGTCTCATCTTTTTCCTTTTCTTCACATCCTTTAATTGGGATATCATCTATAAACGGCATGGTCACATTAGGAATAAAGTCATGAAGAACCCTATTCATCGCGTTCATCATATGTGCTACCGAATTTGTAGCTCCTTGAGGAAGAGTACACATACGAACTAATCCTAAAGGAGTCTTCATCGTGGTTATATCTCTACTTTGAGTAGAGATATACGAACTAATCCTTGAGGAAGAGTACACATACGAACTAATCCTAAAGGAGTCTTCATCGTGGTTATATCATAGAATTGTTTGCATCACTTCTCTTTGCATAAAGAAAGCTAAGTTATTTGATAACTATATGAATGTTAGTTGGAACTTATGAGTTTTCTGGTGCAAATTTCTTTGATTTTCTAATAGTCAAATTTCAGAGTATAGTGTAAAGTGATCATTTTGAAGCTATCATCCTCAACAAAAATCCACCAAAAGGTCTTTATAAAACAAGAAGTTTGCTTAGAAAAACGAGCATAATAGTGAAGGCAGGTCAAATGGATGAAGATGATTCTTAGTTTTTAGACATAGTGTAATTTTTGAAGATATTTCAAACTATTTAGAAGTTATTACTTCAAATTATTGCTTTGAATGTGTTGGTTACTATATTTAAGAACTTCTATTAATCATTAAGCACAATAGTATTTAAGATTCAACTCAAATCAAGAAATAAGTACATCTAGAAGAAAGGAAACAATTTCAAGAAAGTAAATGTTCACATTTAC
>CM035429.1:26639812-26694812 GCA_020310875.1 Ceratopteris richardii
AGATAATTCATGTAGTTGCATGTGAAAATCTTGATTGTTTTGAAGATGCAAGCAAGCGTGATGAATGGAACCAAGCCATGCATGAAGAAGTAAAATAACTCAAAGATAGCGACTCTTGATCATTGGTGCTTAAGATCAAGGAGATGAAGGTGATAGGCAACAAATGGGTACACAAGGTAAAGTGGAATCTAGATGGTTATATATCTATGTACAAAGCAAGAGTGGTTGCAAAGAGTTTTGTACATACCTATGGTCTTTCCTTTGAGGATAATATCAGCCATGCATCAAAGATGACTATGATGAGAACTCGCATTGAAATTGTATCCTCAAAAGGTTGGAGGATCCACCAACTAGATGTGAAGAATGCTTTCTTGTATGGACCCAGAGGAGAATGTTCTCATGGAGTAGCCAAAAGTCTTTGAACTTCAGAGGTATCTTCATCTTGGGAGTCTTAAGAAAGATCCAAGATCTTAGAACCACAACCTAGTGGAATAATTTTACAAATGTGGCTATAAAGAAAGTTATGTTAATTGATCATTCTACATGAAGAAGGAAGGTGAGCGTGTTGTCTACATTTTCATTAATGGCAATGATCTTATTCTTAAAGAGAATGATGAATCAAGCATTAGAGAGACCAAGGAAAAGCTTGGAATGAATAATTCAAGATTGGATCCAAGAGAAGTACTTCATAGGCATAGAAATGATCTACAAATAGCAAGGTATACACCTCATGCAAAGGAAGTACATTCTTGATGTACTATAAAAACATCATATGTGTAATCACAAGCCAATTGAAAATCCATTGGACATGAATGTAAAACTAAGTGAAAATTAGCGAGAAGATGTTGAAGATGCTACTTTGGATAGATTCATTGTAGGATTTTTGAACTATTCAAATCTTACTAGGCCAGTCATCAAGCATGTAGTAGGAGTTCTATCATATTTTATGCAAACCCCCAAAGCAAAACATTTAGTAGCAACCAAAAGGGTTCTTAGATACCTCAAGGTAAATATAAATGAACATTTATTCTCTTCATATGATGTACTTAAAATTGAAAGCTTATTGTGATGTAGATTGGGTAGGATTGAAGGATAATAGGAGGAATACAAGTGGCTATGTAATCATGAGTGGAAGCAAAATATCTCATGGAGCATCAAGAAGTAGCTCGCAATAGCCCTATCTTAAACTTAAGCAGAATATGGAGCCTTATATCTTGTCACTTATGAGATTATCTAGCTGAAAAAGCTCTTGTAAGACTTTAAATTGTAGACAAAGTAGATTACCATCATGTGTGACAACATGAAGAGTCAACATCTTGTTTCGTATTGGTTTTTCCAAGATAGTTCTACATACATTGAATTACACTACCACTTCATCAGAGAGAAGCGAATTCCAAATTAGTTCAAGGTCGAGCATGTAAGTAATAAAGATCAATTTGTAGATATGTCTACAAAGGATTGGAAGGAACGAAGCTGTTGAAATTCAAAGAAGCATTGGTATGGTAGATTTAAGTTGAAGGCTCAAGGGAGAGTGTTAAAAATAAATTCTTAAACCTTACCAAAAAGTAGATTGCATATATTCTCCGGATGTTCCATTGTTGGTCTAATAATTTTTTGGTACTAATTTGCTTTGTATTGGTGTTCCATTCAAGTGCACAAGTGCTTTAAATATTGTCCTTAAATCTTAGTTAAAGTATCCATGGAATGGTTGACAAGTGGTTGTATCATTTAGAGGCTTCAAATCACAAATTTCACCTATCAAGAACTTTCAATCACTTTCTCCAACCATAGATTATTGAAATGTCAAGTGGTTGATTTAGACATTCATGCAAAGTTATTGGAGCAATTTTTGAAAAACATATATATGTATGAATCCAAGTTGTGACTGTAATTCCATGACCTCTACTATATTCTTAAGTTATTTTAGAGTGCAAGGATGTTGCGACATGCACCTCCCTTGCTCCATTTATCATTCTTTTAGCTTATACTTCTTTGTAAATAGCCATTGCACACTACCACTCTGTGGAATAAGATAGTTTTCAACACAATTTTTGTTTCCATTGTAGCTCCCTATTTTAGACCCAATTGAAGTGATATCACACTTTTGATGGGCCATGAATTCTATCAATTGTGGTGGGATAAAGGAATTTTATGACATCAGGTACCAATAGGTCGAGATGGATCTGAGATCCCACATCATTTGGTCATCCAAGTGTCGGGCAAAAGTCTCGATGGTAGACTTAAGAAAAGGTGCTTATGCTCTCTACACAAGCAAAGGTGCTTGCCCTAGTGGTTAAGTCACATGGATGAGGAAGAGATATATATAGAGGCATATGGTTCAGAGGTAAAAGAGAATCATCTCTCTATGTATGTCATCGTAATGTTTCATTGGTATTGGAGCTTACGGACATTTATATTAGCACATGTTCATGCTCTTGTAACATTTATTATGCCCCCATGTTGAGGAGAAGCATTATATTTTCTTTGTAAGAGAGAAAGTGGATAGATGGAGTAGATGCAAGTGCATCTCAAGTCATCAAGGACTCTAAGAGATGGAAGGCTCAATGCACATCATCTCCTACAACTTGAAGAGCGGATGGATCATTGGCTCATCATACAGAAGATACCTTTACTATTTCTCTCATATGGTTGTGAAGATGAAATGCGGGAGTGTTTAAATTCTCAATAATTAGAAATTCGTGAAAGATTATACATTCTCATTTAAGAAAAGCGAACAACATGCATATCGAGTTCCATGCTTCCTAGAACGTTATCCATGGTATTCAAATTTACGGAAAAAAGAAGAAGTATCATATACACACTTGTTAAGTATAGGGATATAATTTAAAATCCAAATATTTATTTTTACATATGATGCGATATAATCCTATTCATTTCCACTTGAGTGAAGATCATTGAATCTTCATTAGAGTCTCATGGATGGATACTAAGGGGGACATATGATAGGAGCCCAAAGAGTTAGTAAGTGAACTCTATAGTTAGTGAAGGTAAGGAACCTTCAATGAGAGTCTCTTACTATTAGAGACTATGGGGAGATGAGGGAAATGCCCACATGGTGTCCTATTTTGGATTTCTTAGAGTGGAATGTACTCATTTGAGCTAGCTACTATAGATGGCATTACCTAGATGGATACCACTTATAAAAGTTGGCATCATTGTACATGCTCACAGACTCACCTAGATCTTAGTACTCACCTTATATCACATATGAGCAATGGATTACACTCAAAGAGGAAGTTAGATAACATGCTATATAGTAAGGGAATCTAGCAGGTACCTACATTGGTACGTAAAGAACTAGATACACTTGGTTGATTGATGATCTTAAAATCATAACCAACCTAGTATACTTATAGCATCTGGAACCCATGGGAATCCACTAGATAAGATATATAAGAGTTCCATCTTAATAATGGGAACTAGGTATATAGTACATTTAGTGGTTTTGTGTTTCATCATGTATATACATAAATAAGGAAACTTCAATATTCTTCGATCCGTACATATAATCCTTATGGATTTATATTTTATGATTGCTAAGGGGAAGGAGATATACATTCACCATAAGGAATGTGCACAAACAATCCTATAGGTTTTAGGAAGTTGCATAGAGGATTAAAGGAGATATAGTATGATTATCTATCATGTACTCAAGGTTTACTTACCTTCAAAAGAGTATCATAGTATGATTAGAACACTATAGGGTATCATGAGGAATACCCAAAGAGTGGCTAGTTTCACTGAGTTTTATCACTTCAGTAAGTAATAACGCATTTTTGCTACACTACTAAGGAAATGAATTAGATGGGATCATAGAGATGGGTTTCATGAGGGAGCATCAATGGGTGCTAATGTGATTTTATCACCATTGATACCACATACCTACTTTATATTTTGAGGAAGGAGGATTCCACCTATGTGGATGGATCATATAGATGCATGCACAAAGAACCATTGGCAAAGATATTTTCTTTAGTGTGGATACATATATGCCCATTTTTGTATCATGTCATATCATTTTTCAACACTTTTAGTAGAGGGCTTTGAACCTTAGCAAGAATTTATTTTCTTGACTCTTCACTACACACACATTCATTTTTTATGGGAGATAGGTTCTCCAACTTTACATGAATGTATGTAGATAAGGGTTTATGCATTATTTTATGGTAGGGAAGAGAAAATGAATTCATACATCTCTCTTTTAAGGGAAGGAGAGACTAAGATTTGGCATAGATATCAAGGAGAGATCTTAGTTATCTCACTTAAGCTCCTATTCTTCAACAAAAAAGAAAAATATAGTTTCTTTGTAGGAGAAGAATAGAGTATGTTTTCCTTTAGAGAGCAGAGGTGTTCAAAAAACATCTCTTAGTTTGTACGTTCAAAGGAATTCATTTAATCTATAATTTTCCTTCACATGGGAGTTTCATTGTTACCTAATTTTGAATGAGAAACATGAAGAACTTATGTACATGTTCTCTGTTGGACGAGCATAGAGATTGAATTCAATAGAATCTCTTTTAAAGGAAAAAGGAAAGTGGAATAGATTCCACTACTAGAACACTTTTTCTTAGATCAGATTAGAGAAAGAGAAAGAGAGTTTAACTTTCTAAATTTTAGATTGTCTAGATATAGGAGTGGCATTATTCGCTCAAAGGCAATAGGGAGATCAACTAATCATAGTGGATATATTGAGTCCCACATGGAGACTCCTAAGAGAAGTAGTTGTGCTTATTCCCACTCGTGGTCCTTGACTGGATGAGAGGAATTAGTTACTTACATTAGTTAAAATGGGAACAAAATAATGAATTCTTTCTTTAGAGTTTCTAAGAGATATGGATAATTCTAACCTTTTGTGTTACCAAACTCATGGTTATTGCTTCATCATGAGGATCATGTTTGAGCATCAGTTAAGAGGATGGATCCTTCTTGATTATTTGAATCTCAAGAAGGAATGTTTTTTGCATTCATATGGCTAAATAGATAGAAGAGAAAATGATAGCATTTGCATAAGTGCCAATAAATATCTTCCAAGAGAGCTTAGTCGAAAGGCAATGGATGACAAATCAAAGACTTCTTGGTTAGTGGAATGCAGAGATTCATTTTACTTCCAAGGAATTCTTTTATGAGAGCTAGGATGATGGATATGCATATATCACAAGGATGGTTTAGGAAAATGTTATCATTTGTGAGTACACTCGAGGTTAGAAAGACCTAGAGTGCAATTAGGGTAAGTCTGTCATCTTACATTTGAAAGGGTTTGGTGTCAACTTTATTATGGGACTTTGTTGTACATTTTAGACGATTTTATGGCTTATTGTCTCCGTTGGGATGGTCAAGCCTATAATCTTGACACCTTATATTTATTTTTTATATAAACTCCATAGAAGATATATCATATGGACTTAGGTTATTTTGATGATATGATATGTAATAGGCCTAATACTTTAGAAACTAGATATATAAAGTAGATAGCAAGCACCATGCAGATGGTTTCCCACCTTTACGATGATGTTATATGAGACTTCTTAAGGGTAGGGACACGGGGAAACAACACACAAAGATGGTCATGTACACTTTTTACATGAAGCTCCGGGAATGCCTAGAGTATTTATATAGCTCTATTTTCAAGAACCAAAATATTTTTCAAGGGGGAGGGGATGTCATAAAGGAATTTTATGGCATGAGGGTCCCACAAGTTTAGATGTACTTGAGATCAGACATCATTTTGTCATTCAAGTGTTGGACACAAGCCTCAAGAAGAGACTTACGTAAATGTGCTTATGCCCTCTACATAAGCAAAGGTTCTTGGTCTAGTTGTTAAATCAAATGGATGAGAAGGAAGAAGTCTTGGGTTCAAGTCCTACAATAGATCTCGAAGAGGTTCTTGCCCCAAGAGCTCTAGAGCCTTCTAGAAGCATCCAGTTGATTTAGCTACACTTAACTATTACACTTGGCATGGCACACATGTAGTGACATGGCCAACAGTTGGATAGTTAGTATCCACTTGCCATAGTAGGCAGCCCTTGGAAAGACCTATATATAGAGGCATATGGTTGGGAGGTAAAAGAGACTCATCTCTTTGTGTACATCCTTGTAATGTTTCATGTGGTTCAAAGATTTAACTTTTCAAAAATTTACTTTAAAGAATGTTTTGAAGCATTTTATTTAACTTTAAGAGGAACAAATTGTTTTCTCAAAAAAACTCTTGGAGTGATACTAAAACTTCATTGAACCACTTCACACCAACGTGTTATCAAACATCGTTGTTTTGACCCATCCAGCTTCTATTGATGATAGTTATCTCTCACTCAAACCATAAATCGTTCAACTAGAACTTCAATTAATTTTTCCCTTTTCACTATCTCTCAAGACTACTTACATGGAATGAACTTGTAAAACTTTGACTTGTCTTAAAATATTGATCTCACCGAGTTCTACTATGAATTGGGTGCTTCAGATTAACTCAATCTACCTAACCTTGGCTTGAAGGAATATTTCAAAGTTCTATCTCTTCAAAAATCCATGCAACACTTTTAATATAGACACATTTCTAAGAATATAATTGTTTAAGTAAGAGCATAATTTTTTTTACATGAATTCCAAATCGAAATCCTCCAAGTTATGTACTTCATTTTTTTTTGACTTCCTTTTTCACTTGTTCTTGAAGTGTTCAGTTTGAAGTTCAACTTGAATTTCGAAGCTTCAATCCTCTTCGTGATACATTATCACTTAAAGATTCATTCCAAGACTAGAGATTACCTACCATACCAAGGTCCTATGTACCTTATCATTGTTTATAAATCAATGTGAGAATAAAACCTAGAATCCCATAGCACCATACTTTATATTCTTATTGACATGTGTGTGATATTTAAACCAAAGTCGAAACATTTCTCTAGAAATTAAATTCTAGTCAAATCCTATAGAAGAAATTGACAACAAGGAATTACCTCTATCTTTTCGCCTTTTTACGCTTTAAATGCTTCCACCAGAAGACCATTCCAAGATCTTACATTTGACCTATAGTTTTCATTGGAAACTTTCAAAACCCTTTGATGAACTAAATAGAATCCTTCAATCGTGAAGTTTTCCGAAGACAAACAATATAGTTCTAAGCTACTTGAATTCCTCACATTCAATGCCCATTACTTCTTATGCAACCAATTTGTGGTGAGAATAATTTTATTACTGCTTGAATTCACATTCCTTTTGAGTGAAGTTTGAAATAGCTACCCGCTCGATTCAATATGAATCTCTATAGTGCTCAAGTGTAGGCATCTACAAATTATTTTGGATTTAAGCTTTAAGAATTTATTTTAAGGATAGGTTTACACATTTTTACTTTCCATAGACTTAATTACTATTATTTCGATTGTATACTACATAGTTGGAACTAGAAATCCTTTTGACACTCACAATTTCTTTTGAGAAGTGAAAACTCCGGCATTCTTTAACTAACTATGTGGTTTGCAACCACTCTTAGGGATGCCATCTTCCTTGACTATAGCATCTATAATTGTTTTTCTAGGGATCTTGACAATTGTTTGAAACATCTATATATTGGAAATCTTGCCTTTTCACTTTATAACCCATAAGATACTATTACATGTAGAGTCTGTATATGTAAACTACTATCTTTATGCTAGCAACCTACTTTAAGAAAGAAGATATTACTTTTACTCACTCTTATCTTCTATTTAATACTTGAGATTTCATTAATTCTATTTGAATAGCTACCTATAGGATTTTACATGAATCTCTCTACTCCTTAACCCTAAGGCTCCTCTAATCCTTTTTTATTTCACCTCTCCAAAATTGATTTATGGACAAGTAAACATAGTGTTACCTTCCACGGACTTCATCATCATAATCATGATTGCATACTACATTCTTCGAACTAGAAATCCTTTTGACATTCACACTTTTCTTTAAGAACTCTAAATCAGGGCATGCTTTAACCAACCTTGTGGTTTGCAACCACTCTTATGGATCCAATCATTCTTAACTATTTATAAATGAGGATGTGTAAAGTTGATTATTGTATGTCATAGATTATATGCGCAATTTGTACAACACACATGGAGCATTTGATTTAGACGAGTGAGGGACTACCAAGGTCCACTCACGAAAGAATAAAGAAATCGTAAAAGATGTATTCGATGAAGCTGGTACCTAAGATGTACACTTTCAGAACACCATCATAGTTCATGGTTACTATTGAAGATTATCTAGACAAACATTTTTGGTCGTGCTTAGTGCAATTTTCTCCTACAATATGGCGTTTGAGGAATCATATCTAAGTTGTACATCATCTTTGCACTCACCATTCTTAGTACCAGCCAAGCATCATGAGGTGAAATCCTTCGAGTTCATAGAAAATGATGTTCCACTAGTGGTTTGCAAGGTCCCTTATTCTCCTAGATTAATCTTTTTGATCCAAATCCTTGGAAGATCAATGGAAGGCTCAGTTTCTTACCTAATGGACTTGTTCATTTCGGTTCATGGTCTTTTGTTCTCCAAAAGAAAAATGAAATTTTTGAACAGGAATGCACTAAAATGTGAAAAACGAAGTCTCACTCAAAGAGGCCTGTTGCCGGGCGCAGAAGTCAAACAATTGGAGGATATTAAGTATGTTGAATCGTCCAAGAAGTTCATTATTTTCAACGATGATGTCGATGTGATGCAAACATACGGCCCTGTGCACCGTAAGATTCATGACGACACCTATGTGACCTGATTCAAGGTTACAATGACTCCTTCATCGCTCGAAATCCCTTCGGCAAACATTTTAAGGACGTGCAGACCACGGACAAATGCATCGCCCGAATTGTTCTCTGTTACCATCTCCGCTCTGAAAAGTGCTAACTAGTCAAAGCCCTCTTAATGCTGTACAACATTCTCCGAAGTGTGCTCAGCTTCATCTCCGACTCCGTCAATCCACTTTCCTAGTTACACAAAAATCCCTCTAATCATTCGTATGAAAGAATCCTCATCACATCATCCTCTAACTCAAACCTGAGCTTCACTCCTCAGTTCTGCACTTCGTTTATCTTGGAATTTCTGTGTGTTGCTCCTTAACGAACGACCTCTTAGGAAGCATCTGTCGGATTTTCTGAACCTACTTGATCGGTCGCCGAGAGTGATTCTCATTATCTTTGTATATAATCTTGTTTGGGTACACTGATTACAAAAGAATCTCTCTGATTATCGGATCAGAGACTCCACTCTTCAATTTCATTCCCTTTTTACACTCGGGTGCTTTGTCTGCGTTGTACATAACTATCCTTCTAACTAGTTATATCATCCTTTGTAATATCCTGCGTCGCTTTTTCAATCAGAGTGTAATTCTTGAGCGTCCCGACAGATCCGGGAAGATGCACATGTTACAGAAACTCATCTCTTTCATTCTTATAGCTTCCACGCTTCTCTCAGTTGTATCCAGTGCTCGCCAGCTTCCTCCCCAAGACGATCCGCAGAAACCGGATTCTATCGCTTGCGGAGGTCTAGATGAGCCTTCCATTCATGCTACTTCGACGTTCGGCTTCATCGCCATGACCGCGGGCGACGTTGAACAGTTTTATTCCGCTTCCTTCACGGACCCTGAAGTCAGGACATCCTCCTTGCAGAATATCCTTGGGCAATCAACCCCGCCCCCTGGGGGTTCCATCATCAACTCTGTCGGAAACTGAAATCATCTCGCCGATTTACTTCGTTTCATGTCCTTCTGTTTAACTGCGTATGGCTGCCGATGCAGCCTGGTGACCCTCAGCGAAGGGTTTCTTTTAGTTCTTCATGATACGCGAGCTCTCTGATTTCCAGCCTCTGACAACGGCATGATGAATGTAAAGTTTTAGAAACTAGTGACAGTACATGTACAGATGTAAACTATGCACGTGTCATTGACGTTTCCATACAAAACGCAGGCAACGGAATCACGATGTGGCGAAGGATTCGAAACCGTCACGGAGGTTTACGATCGCTCCCGCGTATCACTAGGTCTCAAACTCTATTTCAAGCAATCGGATTTATCGTTTATGTTGAATCAGTACTATTCTTTATCTGTTTCTACTAAATATTTGATCTATCGATATTTTATTATTTTGCTCGTCGAGCCTTGCTTGTAGTTCATAATTGTCTCGTGAACTTTTTCCTAAGCTATATATTGCATGGTCTTTTTTGTTCTAACTTTAGAGATTCTGACCATAGAGTTGCTCAATGATGTGGCCCACAATGAAATTATGTGCTACTTAAAGCTAACAACAACTCTATCCTCGGCTTTATTGATTGTTTGAACACATTTTGTCTTGCTAGTGGGTCCGATGTCAACCACAAAAAAATTACTTTTAGAGCCTCCAACAACTGTGTCCCTCATTGTATTAAAGCCCTTGACTGTGACATTATTAAGGATGGGCAAATCTTCAAACTGTTGGGCATTCCTATGGGTTTTCGTGTCTTGCTTTCCGAAGTATAGGAACGCTCGGTCGGTTGGTGGATCAATTCAACCACCCAATTCAAGAATGCATCTCAGGTGCTTGAAACAATCTTAGGTGCACTGAAGACTCAAGAACAAATTGAACTCACAAAACATTAATCGATTCAAAATCAAAGGCTTGTGATATAGTTTAGAGCTTTTGAAGTATTTGACATACAATGAAACACATTTCAATAAGCATTAGGCAATTAAATTTTATTTCACCCAAGAGCCCTTTAACGAGAGTGTATACCTTGAAAATTTTATAAGTGAACTCAAAGCATATGAATCATCAATTCACGCATGTAATGCACATTAAGTGAAGGTAATACGTGTAAAGACACATGATTCTTAATTTGTAAGGAAATTCGTACTCTATCGCTTTAAAAAAGTATATGTATTATGGGTAAACCTTAAATATCTCTTATATGGAATCACCCAAGACATTCGAAATTTTATGCAAATTTCATACATGCATTAGAAGTGCAAATCTCATGTATTGATCCGCAAATCTCAAGATAAGTAGACTCAGTTCTATCCGCTAACTCACATACATAGAAAATTCAATATATAAAACAATTGTTAATATCTGCCTCTAAACGGACGGAAACGTCAAAGTGTATTCATAGAAAAAGGCAAAATTATTGCTAAGTCTTATCATCTGAGATATGTAGGACAGAGAGTATTATCAATTAATGTTCAGATTGAAATCGTAGTCATTAGATATCTTCACATCATCATCACTAACTTCATCATGAATAGAGAATAATCAAAGTTGTGTTAAGAGATTTGCAGATTCAGAAGTGCTTTAGAGTGCCGTTAGTAGAAGTTGCGTTCTCCGTGCGTTTTGCTCTCTGTATATGATAGAGCATTGCATAACTTATTGACTTCATGAAACATAATTCATCAGTAATATACATCAGCGTCATGCGCAATCAGAGTTCAGAGGTATATTTTTTAGAGCATATTCAGTTCACTGTCATCTCTTCATGTCCCAAATGGCAGAGATTGATGGAGTTAGAGCATCATCTTCAAGAGGGTAGTGCAGAGCAATGGAGAATAATTGTTCCTAGGGTTTGTCGAACAAGAAACAGATGTATGTGTGTTGTAATCAGCATATCAAACATTGTCCCCTGAAGATTAACGATCCTCCCTTTGTCAAATCTGACTCGCATCCAATTTGCCATAAATAATATGCATATGTAGTGGCCTACATTGTCAGATAATCTTCATGCCAAACTTGTCATAACTTTACGTATATTGGCCTTCTGATTTTGTGTGTTGGTCTCTCAAAGCATCGTGTGTCAGATTCCCACTATATAATTGACCACCCCAATTGTCCACGCCATGATCCCTTCCTGTAATCTTCTTAACTCCATAATTAGAGTTGCGATTGTTGAAAAGTTATTCCACTACTTTTAATTAAATTTGAAGAGAAGTCGATCGCTGTTTCTACCTTTTAGAGAATATCTAATTATAGAGATGTAGAATATTCAACTTTGGCTTGAATTTGGCTGATGAAAGGTAAAAAATGGCAACAATGAAGTTATTTTCCGTTGTCTCAGAGATTGGCTCTCCATAATTTGACAAGAGATGGAGGGGAACTGTTCAATTATCAAACTATTGAAATTAATGTCACACCAATTTGAAATGGAATTTGAAGTCATACATACAACTTATGTGGAAGCGTTATTGTTTGATTTAGTCTTATTAGAGCATTCTAACTTCAGTAGCTTTCGTTTTTGGTAGGAAGAAACCACATCCTCTGCATGTGCAAGATGGTTTAGAAAAAAATAGAGAGTCGAAGCAAGAGAACATCTTGAGTTTGCTTTGTAGAAATCGCAGCTTCTGAAGGCTCTGGGGGAGGGGAGACATCAATGAGTTGAGAGAGTGCACACGTCAAAAAGGGGGATTTTGGAGGTGGCCGACATCAAATGGAAGGAGAAGGGAAGAACAATGACGCGTTATCGTGATGTAGTTCTGATAATCCTGAGGGTGGGCTCTTGCAGAAAGGAGGGAACATGATATTGAAGGAGGACACAGAAGATTTTTTTGAGGGGATTCATCTGAAGCGACAAGGAAGAGGCCTTCTCTCTCTACTCCCTATGAGCACATCAATTGATGGGCAGTTCTGGCAATTCTGGTGGCGCATGAAGAAGAGGAGCGCGGATGACATCTGCGAGGGATAGTTTTATTTTTGAAGGAGCTACGCTTAGGAGGATATATACGAGAAATCGGATGATGCATGCGCTCACTTCTTCCATCAGTGATTGCACCAAATGTCATGCATTAACATCGAGAATCATATTCTTAAATGATGAACTTCATGAGATTTGATGTTGCGCACCTGATGATTAAAGAGTTTTGCTGCACAGTTGATGACTAAAAAGTTTTGCTGCACACCTGATGACTAAAGAGTTTTATTGCGCACTTGATGAAAGAAGAGCTTTTATGTCATGACTACAAGGTAACGGAGGAGGTGAAGGACGGCGATTTCAAATGGAGTTGACAGATGACTGCACGAGACACACGATATTTGATGAAGGAGTGATCGCTCGTGGATGACCTACTGGGGGCTCACGATTTGAGTAACAGCTGATGACTCTTTGAGCGAAACCAAAGGCTACACTTTTGCTACTGGGAAGACGTTGAAGAATCTGACACAATCTAGCATATTCCAAGATCAACATTCACGTAATCAGAGGAAGGTCATATGAAGAAAAAGTTTAGCAGGAAATTCTTCATGGCTAAAAAGGTGAATCCGAGTTGATTTCATTGAAGTGTCTAGCATCAACTATGAATTGAACCCTCTGTAAATATATGACGTTATGCCCATTGGCGATTGTCTTTAATACTACATGTATTATCTTTTCGATGAGTGAATAGACTCCTAGTTAAGTTATTTAAATTTCTTAACTGAATTTACTATGTGATTGTATCTTTGAAAGTAAATACATTCAATGCAAGCGGGACTTGAACTTTACAAATGTCTACATGCTCGAAAATTGATCTTCTATCTATTTTATTGAATTCAATATAAATATACAATTCAGTACTGAGTTGGAAAGTGTTTTCCGTTATTCAATAATCTTAGTGTAATGGCTACATATGACTATGATATCTCTATGCATCAGTGAATCTAGAAGTGTTTATTTATCACGTCATTACTGTACATATGACTATGATTTCTCAATTCAATAATTTAAAGCAAATAAAGTTCAATAATGACGTGATAAATAACCAAAGGTTTATATCACGTAATGACGTGATAAATAAAGTTCAGTAATGACGTGTTTGCTTAAGAACCAAAGGTTTATATTGATGCCTTTAAAATCATTGATGCCTTTAAAATCATTGACTAATTGAAAGAGGGTAAATAGATTAATGTTTTGATATAGAAAATGAATGTTTGTTTTGAACATTTGATTTTTTGAATAGAATCTTCAAGGCTTTGATTTGATCTGATCACATTGTCTAAGTTTATATTTGCTCTTTGAGTCTTTATTGGACCTAAGCTTGCTCCAAGCACATTGTGTGCGCCGTAATTTCAGCAGTTGATGTGATCCACCAACCGTTCCTTTTGTGCCTATAGCACCCTATAACTCAAAAAGAGTGAGGAATTAACTTAAGCTTCTGAGATGCTAAAATATTTAGTTACCCGATCTCTATAATAGTGTAAGAGATGCCTTAAGTCCAATCCACTTCCAAATATCCCTTTTGAGCCCTGCAAAATCAAGATGAAAAAACATGAGAAATCTCTTAATTAAATTATCCTCATGCAACCAAATGACACAGGAACTACAAAAGTTTCAATCAGGTTGCTACAAAATTTTGTAAACATGCTTAGAAAATCCTAGACATAAATTTTCATAATTACTTACCTTTATTTATTTTTTAAATATATTTGGTATCTTACAATTCTCCCCCTATTTGAAGAAATTTGTCCTTAGAGTTGGAAAGAATGATAATGTTCCATAAATTCATCTAAGCCAACCCATGTTGAATCCTCAATAGGATATGCAAACCACTTAACTAAAAGTTTCACTATTTCATGGTTCCTCATTTGTGCAATTCTCCTTTCCATTATAACTTATGGTTCAAGCTCAAAAGTGGAATGTTCCTTCAACTTAGATTTGTCTTGCAAAATGTGAACAACATTAGGAACATACTTTTTAAGTAATCCAACATGGAAAACTGGATGAATTCTCAAAGTGTCAGGAAGGTCAAGTGAATATGAAAAAGAACCAACTTTCTTTATGATCTTAAAAAATAAGCATAATGTGGAGACAATCGATGATCTTTGCCTAAAACCAGATTTGATTTTGAAGGGTTAAATTTCAAAAAAAAAACTAGACCTTTTTTTCTTAATTCCAAGGGCCTCTCTTTGAGATCATGATATAACTTTTGAAGTTTCTGTGCATCTTTCATGTTCCCCTTTAGCTTATTCGGCTCCCAATCCATGTTTTCAAGCATCTGTTTGGATACGTCAGCCTGATTTTATGAATTAAAAGTTAGTGAGATAGCAAACATTTATAGCCACACATTGCTTCAAAAGGTGTCATCTTAATAGATGAATGCCATGCACTATTATATGCATGCTCAACTAGAGGCATATACTTAGTGCAATTGTTCTACTTATCATTTACGTACATAGGTAACAGATCTTGAAGCACCTGGTTAACTCTCTTGGTCTCACCATCAGTTTGAGGATAAAATGTAGTACTCAAACATAATTCTATTCCTATGGATTGAAATGTTGCTTTCCAAAAATTAGACATAAACCTTGCATCTGTATCAAAATTATATTTTTAGGTAAACCATGTAACATAAAACATTTCTTTTATGAAAAGTTTAGCAACATGCATAGTTGTATCATTTTTCCTCATGGGAATACATTGTGCCATCTTTGTAAGATGATCCACAACAACAAAGATGGTATCATGCCCACTTCTAGTCAGAAGCATTGTTATGAAATCTATAGAGATGGATTTCAATTATTGATAACGTACATCTAGTGGTTGTAACATACCAGGAATCTTTTTAAATTTAGCCTTAACCTCTTGATATTTCAAACATTCTTTCACATACTTCATGACTTCATATTTCATACACGGCCAGTAACATGAAGCTTTCACTTTAGCATAAGCCCTAAAGAAACTAGGGTGTGCTGAGAAACGTGCATCATGATAGTCATAGAGAATCTTTTCTTTCAAGCTGGATTATGAAGAAATACATAAATGAGAATTACAATACTAGTGATATATTTAGTTGGTGAGGTGTGCAAAGACATTAGGACCATCGAGGCTTCTTTTTTCTCTTTAGGAGGTTTTTTCCATAGCTTGTATATACACCTATTACCCTAATGGGTTACTTATCTTTGTCCATTCTCTGGGTAATACATTCAATATTGTGTGTTTTGATCCAAGCTTCTTCTTCCTTGTGTTTTTGCATGCTTGCATAGATCTCAAACTCCAATAATTGGTATCAGATCAGGTCGCCGTTTCATGAAGGACATTTTCGACACCGCTCCGATCAGAGTGTTAGAATCCAAAAAAAATTGATGAGCATACGAAGGGCCAAAGAAGGTCAAAATAGCTTTGTGGTGTGGTATCAAAATCATGATCTGAGCTTGTTTCACCCTTTGAATGCACTATCGTAGCATCTATGTAGGCAATTTCATCTTTTTATGCCAAAGATATATATATAGGTTTCGGTTCACCAATATAAGCATTTAAAGTCTATTACAAATTTAGCACAACTCGATAGGGTAGTTCTGTTCAAATTTTTTAGAATCATTTTTCCACATCAGGGTATTTTAATCAGTGGCCATTGCTGAAAGAAATGACATATTCCGTATGTTGGTTGTTGAGGATAAGTTGCATTATACCAATTACCCATTATGGGCTTATATGATGCATCATGTATTAGTTGCAAAATGATTGTTGAATATTGTGCACGGTGCTGAAAAACATCCTATTTCATTAGAAACAAAGTTGCTAAAGTGGATGTGGATGTCATTGAAGATGACAATATTCTTGATGTTCTTGTTGGTGTTGTAGTTCCTATTGCACCTACTATAGAGAAAATTTGTTGTGATGGCAAAGATGCTCAGACATAAGCATTGATAACCTTGTCTTTCAAACATGACATTATTCCACATATTCACTCTTGTAGAATAGCTAACACTGCTTGGCATACACTTACCACTTTGTACCAAGCAAGATTATATGGACAGTTTTCGGACAAAGATCAAAGATTTGAAGGAGCAATTGATTTCTACTAATGCATTCTTTCCTGATAGTTCACTTGTGTGGATTCCTTTGAATGGTATTCCCAATTAATATTAGAATTTTGCTTCTACTCTTCATTTGATGATGAAAGACAATCCAAATTCCTTAACATTCAAGGAGTTAGTGTCTGTTCTATTGCAAGAAGATTATTCCAGGCAAAATAGGTCCATTATTCATGTTGCAGATCAAGATTTCATGGCTAGTCTAAAGGGCAAAGGTAAGTGGAGCTCTTCTACGAGTAAGCAAAAATCTACTAATTTTGCACAATCAAAGAAGGATGATAGAGATGAGAAGAAAATAGAAAAGTAGAAATTGTTTTGCAAATACTGTAAAGGGAATGATCATATCATAAGGTGTTGTCCAAAACTGGCTTCTAAAGAGGCAAGAAAGAAAGAGGATGTAATGTTTGTTGTAGAGGCCTCTACACCAAAAACAAAGTCTACTAATCTTGTGTAGAATGAAGACTGGGCATTTACCACTATTTGCAATTATGCCACATCTTGTCATGAAAAGTGTATGTTTGTAGTAGACTCACATGTTTGGTACTTTGATAGTGGGGCAACCAAACATATTACCTTGTATTGTAGTTTCTTCACTTCACTCAAGCATATCCCTACAAGGAATACTATCACATGTGCCAACAACTCCTTGTATCCTATCATGGGAGCTAGTAAGATTATTTTTACTACTGTTAATGGTAGTTCTTTAACATTTTTTTGGATTCTTTATTTATGCTAGGGATCAAGAAGAACCTTTTATGAGTTTCTGCTTTAGCCAAGATTGGCTTGGTTGTGAAATTTATTGATGATGGATGTACAATTCATGATCTATCAAATGGGGATGTCATTATTGTATCTAGCATTTTATGTCATGGATTGTATAAGCTCATAGACAATGAAAAATCAGTGAATGATTTAGCATGTGCAGTATATGATTTTCAGGCTTTGTCACATGCAAAGCTTTGGCATGCATGCTTTGGTCACCTAAATTTTGCTAGTTTGCTATGCCTACAAAAATCTGAAATTGTGTCCTCTTTCCCCATACTTGAGGCACAAAGTAAACATGTTTTTGAAGGCTATTTTTGGGAAAAATGTAGAATTTCGCATTCCCAAAGGATGGTTCAGTTTGAGCTAATTAAAATTTATAGCTTGTTAACAGTGATGTGTATGGTCCAATGCAAACACACTCTTCATGAAATTATATTTACTTCGTGACTTTCATTTAAGATTCTTCTAGGCATGCATGGTTATATCCATTGAAACCAAAGTCCGAAGTGTTTATGTGCTTCAAAAAGTTTATGGTTTTGGCTCAAAATTTATTAGCATGTAAAATAGGCACCCCCATTTTGATCGAGGGGGGGCGGGGGGGGATATATGTCTTCTTATTTTAATGCATTTCTAGCTGAATGTGGGATAAAACATTAGTGTATGGTGTTGTATACACCTCAACAAAATGGAGTTGTTGAGCGAAAGATCATGTCACTCATGGAGATGGTGATGTGTATGGTCAAGAGTCATGCTGCACCATGTAGTTTTTGGCTTGAGATTGTTATGTGTGCAACATATGTACTTAACTAGTGTCCCACTAATGCATTGTAGTTTATCACTCCATATGAGACTTGGCATGGTTGCAATCCATCTATTGCTTACGTGAGTGTTTTTGGTTACTTGGCATATGCATTAGTGCCTAAACAACAATGCAGGAAATTGTACGATAAAGTAGTGAACTGTAATATTGTTGGTTATAATTATGAAACCAAAGGTTATCATTTGTATCATCAATAGAATAAACGCATTTTGGGTGGTCATTATGTTCTTTTTTGTGGAAAATGCTATTCAGCAATTACTTACATGTACTAAGGAGACATGAGTTAGCTCCAAAGACATGCATGACACCTTGCTACCTCATTTTACAGGTGGTCAGTCTAGTGTTGGTTGAAATGAGGCAACTTTTCCACCTTTACAAGTTTCATGTGATGATGTAGATCATTCCTATTTTGATGTAGATTTAAATGGTGCACTTGTTGATGAGAACTGATATCAAGGAGGTTACAACTATGCATAAATGGTTGGTGTAGACTTTGTGAGATAGCAAATTAGATGCACTTATATCATATCCTACTCATTGAAGCTCTCCTAGTGCTTCTTTTGCATGAGATTGCTATGTTATGGCGACCTCTAGTCTCTATGATGAGAATGATTTTGTTTCATTTGATGAGGCACAAAATTCTAAGAATTGGATGGCTGCTATGCAATCAGAATATGATGTTATTACGAAAAATGGTACCTAGTCTTTATGTGACTTGCCTCCTGGTAAGAAGGCCATTGGCACTAAGTGGGCATACAAGCTGAAGTGTAAGCCTAATGGAAGATTTGAGAGGTATAAGGATATGCTTGTTGTAAAGAGTTATGCTTAAGAAAGAGGCATTGATTTTGATGAGACCTTTGCTCCTACATACCCAATCACTATTGTTCATAGCATCTATGCACTTGCAGCTCATCATGGTTGGAATGTACAACAGTCACTACATTTCTGAATGTTAACTTGCATGAAGAAGTGTATTTTTATCAGCCTCGTGGCTTTGTGAAAAAACGGCATGAAAACCAAGTGTGCACAGATTGAAAAAGGAATTATATCGTTTGAAGCAAGCACCACATGCTTCATATGAAAAAAGACATGCCTACATGATCACATATGGTTTTGAGAACACTCCGACTCAGAGCATCTTATATGTTAAGTGTGCAAATGATGTGCTTTTGATAATTGTTGTGTATGTTGATAACATGTTGCTCACTGGTCCTCATGAGAAGCATATTGATGATTTTAAGGTTTTTGTGCATGCCTCATTTGAGATGTCACATTTGGGGAATTCACATAATTATTTGGGCATTTAATTTATGGAAGTTGATGATAGATTAGCTATGTGTAAAAAAAAATATATTCACACATTTTGCTAGTGTCTTGGCCTTGAAGACTACGAACCTATTGTTATTTCTATGGAGACTGGTTTACAATTCAGTCTTCATGATACTTGAGATGCATTTCATGATGTTCTCTATCAACAAGCTATTGGATGCTTGATTTACTTATGTATTACTTGGACATGTATTTAGTTTACTGTCTCACACATGAGGAGTTTTATGCATTGCCCATGTGTCAAGCATTGGCACGCGGTTAAGTGCATCTTTCAATACTTGAGTGGTATCCGGCTACTTGGATTGTTTTATGCGGGGATCAATATCACCCGATTTACATCTGTTAAGGACTTTAACTGGGCTAGTTGCTATGACACTCATATGACCACTAGTGGCTTTTGCTTCATGTTTAGTAGCTCATTTATATCTTGGTCGAGCAAGAAGCAACCTACTATGGCCACTTTCAATGGTAGCTCTCACAGTGACTCTTGAGTATGTGTGACTTAAACCCCTTACAACTGATTGGGATGTTGGTCAGTCTTCTACCGCCATCATCTTCACTGATAGTCAAAGCACATTGGCAATTGCAAGGAACCCTATGTTCCATGCTCCCACTAAGCAAGTCATTAAGGTGAGCATAAAAAGACTTAGTTAGTAGTAAGTTCTTTTCAATGGCAACATGTAGATTGGCCATGATCATTTTCTCTGCTGGAGAGATCAATTTGGCATATGTGCCCACACAAGAGAACATTGCAAACCTTTTCACAAAGGATCTGCATAGGGAGAAGTTTGAAGCTTTTTGCAAAGATTTGGGCTTACTTCTTTTGTGGTTTGATTCCACATGGCTTGGCACTTCCTTGTACATGAGTGCCAAATCCTTGTTCATCGCATCACTCCTAAGGGGGATTTATTGATATATTTAGCTAGTGATGTGTGTCAACACACTAGGATCACCAAGGCACTTTTTCCCCTCTTTAGAAGGGAGTTTTCCCCCGGCTTGTATATATGCCTATTACTCTAATGGGATACTTATCTTTGTACATTCTCTTGGTAATACATTCATTATTGTGTGTTGTGCTCCAAGCTTCTTCTTCTTCATTAGGGAAAAAAATGAAACCTGCATGGGCCTTTTGGATTAAGGAGTGATTAGTTATGGACCAATGAAAGGAGGGTGGTGGACATAGTCTTTAGCCTATAAATCACTAGGCTGAAGGGGATGAGGGGACAGGATTCCCCTATGTTCAGGTTTTGCCTCTAGAGAGAGAAAGGAATCTCGTAATTTACCTGGGCCTAAAAATTCAAAATTCTCAAAAAGTTATGAAACTCATCATAACACCATTTAATAGTCCCCCAACCACTTTTTAGGATCAAAAGTGCTATTTTTGGGTTCTAAATCAAAATCCGTGCATGAACTGAAGTGAAAAAAGTGACATTTTCAAAAATAACTCAAAATGCAACTTTCTCCCTCCAAAACCTCACATTTTCATACCCAGATCCCAAAAAGTCATCTCTTTCCACTACTTTCTCTCCCTAGCACACCATTGCAGCTCCTGCATCTCCATTTCTTTCTCTGTGCATCATCTTCTTTGAATTCCTACTGTCATTTCCATAGCCTGAACTCCAATGGAGAAACCTAAATCTCATAAACGTCCAAAAGATGAGGTTATCGCGATAAAATGCCACAATATCAAGGCTACAAAAGAATTTTGGTTAGGACAGGAGTTCTGCAAAGGTGCACGGGTGTACATGCAACCCTCTGGTGTTGGTCCTCACCGTGTGAGAGATCGTGAAAACTTGGATCTTCATTGGAAAGGGAAGTTATTAGGCTTCAAAAAGCTCAAAAATGGTGAAATTGTTGCCATTGTACAACATGTTTTCACAATGTCAACCATGAAATTGGAAAACTCAAACAAAATGAGATATCCTATCAATTGTAAGTATTACTCATTGACTTTTGTCCAAATTTCATAATATACCTAGTTAAGTTGTGTAGTTTTTTGTTGTAGACATATTTCCTTCTACTTTGGTGGAAGAACAACCACTTCATAGTCTTACAGGTACTTTCCAAGCATTGCATGCAGATGTTGGGTCGATAGTTTTTACACAAGCCTGTCCCGCTCAGCTATTACGTGAGAGAGTTTTCTTTTACACACATACATATATTGTACCCTCTTCATCAAATGATTTTGGCAGGTTAGAGATGATTAAGGTAGATTCTCTCTTAAAGCTCGAGTGCGCAACCTGATGTATGGACATTAACATCTTTGAAGCATAAGATGGTGATGGACATACACAACTCTTTGAAATTTACAAGAGTTTCAAGATCTATAGGATTACATCGATGTGTTCTTGTTCATTGTTTTGTACATTTATTTCAAATATTCAAAATTCTAGAGACTTCAACAATGTTCATGTCGAAAGATATCACGTATGAGTAGGTAGAGGGTTTGCTAGGTGAAAATTGGGGACTTGTAGAAGGATTCACCAAAGGGGATAGATACCTTTGTAAAATTGGTGCAACAGGCATAGGATTTTGATACTTGAAACATCGTACTTCATTGTACATTAGATTCTATTATGATCGTTGGATGTGTAAACTTGGTGAATGGATACCATTACAAAGTTCTGAGGGTTTTTTAATTTCATTTGAAATTAAGATAAATCTATCCAACAATGAAATGGAAGTTATTTCAGTAAATCATCATTGGACTCTTGCCAACGTGAGAGAACATCTAGTAATCATGCAATTTGAGGATCTGGATCAATCAAAGTTTAAAATACAAGGGCATAAGGTTAGTAGCATATGGTATTTTTTCTTTTGTTTATACAAATTCTTATACTCAAATATGTTCATTTAAAGTTTTCAATTTGTCTGCAGATTGATAAGAGGTTGGAGGATAAAATTAAAGTCCTTCCTAAATGGAGTGTGGATGGAACTCAACGGTCCCACTCACTTTAAAATTTTGAAACTACTATAAAAGCAATTTTGTTTTCTCTTTATTCGTTTATAACCTCGTGTGCAATATTGACAAGGATAGAGAGTAGATGCACCTTGTTTGCACCCTAACATGCATTTGATAGTCTTTAAGTCTCCACCTAAGTGCCACTCTACTTCAAAATCACCTAGGCTTTCTATAGTGATTTTGGCACCATGAATTTGAGAAGTTATCACATTTGTGATCCATGCGGTCCTACTGAAAATCCATTTAAGAACATCATTGGATTCTTTAGGTACCTCAATAGCACCTAACCACCATATATCTTTCTCGGATTGGACACTATATGTAAAGTGATGGGTAGATTCTTCACTATCATCAATAATAGCATGGGCCATAGCTTGGTTCATGAGTGTCACACTAAGTCTCTCCATACGCCGTCCCTTTATGATTTGACATTCATCTAGCTTCAATAAAAACTTGACTTTGGAACCACAATCTATATCAAATAACAAATATTATATTATTAAAAATACTATGAATGTCATTATCAAAACAATGGATATACCTTGAAGTGTGGATTTGTAAAATCTAACCATTTCCTTTTGAAGCCTCTCCAAATTGACAAATATGTTGTTGTACTTTGTGTAGATGAATCCCTTTCTAGATGTGTTTTTCAACTCTTTCTTTGATGTAGATGAATGATAAATGGATGTAGGCATAACATCTTCTATATGGAGGTAATTGCCAAGAGTATTGGCTACATCCTCATTGGTCATCTTCTTCTTCAGAGATACCTTGTAAGGGCATGGAAAAATGCCTTGGAAAATACCTTTGTTTTGTAGAGCTTGCTTCAAAAGATTGTACAATGTAGTGCACGCTCTAGTAATAACACCTACTTCATCACATACCATCTGTACCTCACTAGGACTAATAATATCTTCTAAGTTGCCTGCAAAATCTTTAATCACTTGGGTTTTGATGTGATTTCCTATTGGTGAATCCGAAATCATAAGCACATGCTTGTTGCTAAGACAAGAATTCTAAAACTTCAATTGATCCTCCATTGTTGAGGAAGCACTCGCATCTTCAACAAATGACTTACACAATAAGAATCTCAATTGAAAAGTCTTCTAACATAAATAAACAAAGGAAATATACGCCTAAGTGTGTAAACACGTCGCTTCCATGCTCCACCACCAGTTGAAAGAGCTTGAAAGGATGATAATGGTCGTTTCCTATGTCTCATCCCAAGTCGAGTCTCTTTTAGTTGTGTAAGATTGGCTTTTAACTTTGTAATTGTGCTCTCCTTTTCTTCCACATCTTGTTGGAGTCTATTATTGTGCACCTCCAAAGATTTGATAGCACTTTCGAAAGTGTGTATAGCACTCTCTAAACTATGTATCTTGAAATGGTTGTGATGACATTGTTGCATCCAATAATTTGCTATAGATGTAGAATGGTTAGACAATCACTTGCAATAGCCTAGTAGTGCATCTTCACCGCAACCAAGGAATTGTAGAAATGTGGAGATAGTATGGAATCTAGGATGAACATTAGCCATTGGATCCAACGGATACAAAGCACCATGGACCCAAAGATCAATATTGTTCTCTCTAGCTGCACGTCGTGCATTTTGAGAATCTATGTCACTGCTACCTCTAGTTGTTGGTGCAAATTCTGTAGGAACACGAACATGTACACTCTTTGTGTGAGGAGCACGCGTTGGTACTGGTGTCATGTTCATAAAACATGTGAGCACCATGATGTTCCAAAACTCCAACACCGAATGGGAAGAAGCATAGAAATGGCTGGAATGGCTAGTACAGTAGCTGTGTGCAAGAAAAAAAGTATGTTTTGGTATGTGGATAGGTCAAAATGACTTTTTTTAGTATGTTAGAGGGAAAATGAGCTTTTTTTTTTTAATTCATGTTTTGGGGGAACCAAAGTTACGAGTTTGATGATGTGGCACTTATCTTTTGAAGGGATTTTGAAAAATATGTTTTTTAAGTATTTTTTATAAAAATAAGACTAAAAAAATTAAGTTCAGACATATACATAAAAGTATGGGCCATTTTGAATAAAGAATAGTTGAAAAAGAGACTTTTTTAGAAAAGTCATTTTTTTACTCATAAAGATGGACGGATTTGATGAGGTGGAAAGTGGTTTTTCTCTCTCTATGTGCAGAAGAGAGAGAAGGTCCTAGCTCAGCCTAAAAAAAGGCCTACTTCAGCCTACCAGAAAGTGCTCTATTAAATGCACTTTATCCCCTTAACAAAGTACAAGATTAAGCTTAATCCCTAAAAATTAGGAATCCTTACAAGGCCGATGCAGGGTTCACTTTTTTTCCTAATGTTCTTTTGTTCTTTGCATGCTTGTGTAGACCTTAAACTCCAACAAATACAAATATAGAACCTCAATTTTTGTACAAAAATTTCAAGAGTGTTGCATAATATAAATCTTCTTTTAATTATTTTCTAATATCCAAATCAAAGAACAAGGTGGAAATTGAATTGCATAAAGGTTTATGAATCAAATCATTTGCCACTTTGTTTTCTTTTCTTGCCAAATATTTAATATTAAACTCATATTCACTTAGCAATTAAATCCATTGTTTTTGTCTATTGTTATGTAAAGGTTTAGTAAACATATATTTAAGGACTTGAGATATGTTCTTAATCCAAACTTTACTCCAAGTGATAAGTGTCTCCAGTGCCTAAGTGCTTGAACAACTGCAAGCATTTCCAATTCATGTATTGTATAATTTAATTCATGTTTCCTTAGTTTGCTTCACTCATGATCGACTACCCCTCCTTCTTTTAAAGGGCCGATTATTTGGAAAGATTTTCTAGAGCAACTAGAGAATCATTATTGTTCTCCACATTTTCAGTTGGAAAAAGAAAATTTAATTCTAATCCTTCAAGGAACAAGACGATGATAGACATAACTTGTCTTTTCAAGAATATAAGGAGAAATTTCTGCGCTTACATAAGTATGCACTTTAAGTTTTCGGAGATGCTCTGAATAGAAGTGTTATTATGGGTTTGCAAGAAGAGCTTTGCTACCAAGTAACGGGGTTCAAATTTTTGATGCAGTTGCAAAAGTAGAAAACTTTGACAAGATGGAGAGTTTACTATGAAAAAGGCACCCAAATCAAGTTTTATCTCAAGGAGACATCGACCCTTGAGAACTATTTCAACAAATCAAAATGGATAGAGATCGATTAAGTCTATTGATGAACAAGGAGTAAAAACTAAGCAAAAGCATATTAATACACCTAAGAAGCACAAACCTGTGCATTGACAATGTGATTCTAATTTTTTGGAGTGGGCAAAAAGATTGGGACTTTTCTTTCTATCTACAAGAGGAAATCATAACAATTGAGGAAGTGGATGAACAAGATAAGTGTTCTAACCCTAGACTACAAAGCATGAAAAATTCTTCTCATTGAAGGGCATCACTGATTAGGATTATGGGGGAAATTTCATCACACAAGGTGATTTTGTTGATTGATTCTGGTAGTACAAATTGTTTCCTTTCACTTAAGTTGGTAGAGCCTTTAGCATTGCATATTGAGATGCAATACAAAAGATCTCTATAGATGGCTAATGGTAGGATATAGTATACTCAAGGTTTTATTGAGAATCTTGATTTTATATCGGGTGAAGGTAAGTTTATGGACACCTTCCATGTAATTGAAAGAAGCGAATGTGGTGTAATCATTGGCATGGATTGGTTAATTCATAGCATTGTGGTGATGGATTGCGAAAGTGGGATCCTTACTTTGAAAATAGAGGGGCAGGAACATCATCTTATAGGTAAGTGTAACATAGGTTTTCTCCTATTTCTAATATAAAATTAATTAGTGATATTTGACAAGGTTGTGAGACTTATTTTGTTTATGTCAATGACCTTCATGAGAAGAAAAAATGCTGGAATATTTCATAAAACTTTAGATGAGTACCTCGATGTATTTTGTGATGATCTATAGGGAATGCCTCCTTCTTGGAATATTGACCATGCTCTAGACCTCTATCTAGGAAGTGAGCCTTATTCTAGAGCACCTTATAGGTTCAATATTGATCAATTGAAAGAGTTGATACTCCAACAAAATGATCTATTGAAGAAGAGGTTGATAAGGTCTAGTGTTTCACCTTGGGGAGCAGATGTTTTGTTTAAACAAAAAAACGATGGATCATACAAAAATTGTATTGACTACAGGGGCTTGAACAAGAAAACCGTTAAGAACAATATCCACTTCCACATATAGATGAATTGCCGAGTGAATTGATTGGTGCCAAAATATCTACAAAAATTCACTTAAGATTGGGGTATCATCAAATTAGAGCGAAGTTTGAGGACATACCAAAAACTATTTTAGAAAATGATATGGTCATTATGAGTTCACAATTTTGCCTTCTGGATTGAAAAATGCTCCTACCATGTTTATGTGTTTCATGAATAATGTGTTTCATGAAAATCTCCATGAATGAGAGGGCACACATTAGGGAGTTCTTTCAAATTGCAAATCCTCTTACAATATTGACAAATAAATATAGAGACTTCATATGGAATGATGAGTGTGAATATGCATTTGAAGAATGAAAATAAGAAATTATTGAAAATTATGTGCTAAAATGCTTTAGTTAGGGAAGCCATTTATTATTGCATATGATGCTAATGGAAGTCTAATCGGATGTGTAGTTTCACAAGAAGGAAGGGTAGTGGCTTATGGGTCAAGGAAACTAAGGAAGCATGAATTGAACTATACAACACATGACTTGGAAATGCTTGCAGTTGTTCATGCACTTAAACATTGGAGACACTTAGTGCTTGGAGTACATTTTTGAACTAACAATGGATCATTAGAGTCTTAAACATATCTCTACACAACATTGACTTAAGAACACACAAAAATGATGGATTGAATTGCTAAGTGAATATGATTTTGATATTGAATACTTAGTAGGAAAAGAAAATAAAATGTTTGATGTGTTTAGTCGTAAACCTTTATGCAATTCAATTTCTATTTTATCTTTTGATTTTTGATATTAAAAAATAATTAAAAGAAGATTTATATTATGCAAAAATCTTGAAAGTTTTGTATGAAAGATAGTTTCTATGTTTCAAGGAAATTTTCATTTGAAAATCAATGATAAATATTGTAATTCTTGTTTACGCATTTCTTCAAAATCTATATTGAAAGAAAAGATTTTGCATGATTTTCATGATGCATCTACCCCTGTAAACCCTCATTTTTCTAGGAATTATGCCAAAATGAAAGCTTCATATTACTGGCCGTGTAGGAAATATGACATTAGGAGGTATATGAAAGAATGTTTGAAATGTCAACAAGTTAAGGGTGAATTTAAAAGGCGTTTTGGTATGTTACAACCATTAGATGTGCTTGATTAGAAATGTGGATACTTCTCTATGGATTTCATAACAAAGTTTCTCGGGACCAAAAGTGGACATGATACCATCTTTGTTATTGTGGACCGTCTTACAAAGATGGCACATTTCCCATGTAGAAAACTTATACAACTATGCATCTTGCTAAATTTTTCATAGAAGATATTTTTAGGTTACATGGTATACTTGAAATTATAATTTGTGATAGGGATGTAAGGTTTACATATAATTTTTGGAAAGCAACATTTCAATCCATAGGAACAAAATTATGCATGAGTACTACATTTCATCCTCAAACTCATGGTGAGATAAAGAGGGTGAACTAGGTGCTTGAGGATATGTCATGTATATATGTAAATGATAAGCAAACACAATGGATAGAGTAATTGCCTCTAGTTCAGTATGCACATAATAGTGCATTACATTTTTCTACTAAGGTGATAACTTTTGAAGCAACATATGGCTATAATTGTTTTCTACTCCATTCACTTTTCAACTCACAAAGTCACGTTGATGTATCCAAAAAATGCTTGAAAACATGGATTTGGAGTTGAATAATGTAAAGAACAATATGAAAGATGCACACAAATGTCGAAAGTTATATCACGATCTCAAAAAGAGACCCTTAGAATTAAAACAAATGATCTAGTTTTTTTTGAAATTGAACCCTTGTAAATCAAATCAAGTTTTAGGAAAAGATCATTGATTGTCTCCACGTTATATTGGTCCTTTTAAAATCTTTAAGAAAGTCATTTTTGTTGCATATTTACTTGATCTACCTAACACTTTGAAACTTCATCTAATTTTCCCTGTTGCATTACTTAAAAGGTATGTTCTAAATGTCGATCACATTTTGTAGGACAAATCTAAGTTGAAGGAAGATGACATTTTTGAGTTTCAGCTGATTCCTCACTATTTTTTAGTTGCAAGGCTTAGAGAAGTGCCATTTCTAGGTACTTACAAAAAGAGAGAAGCCTTTTTCATCTTATTCATGTTTGCAAATTTAGAAAGCGTACATTGGTATGTGCGTTATTTGAGGTGACTGGTGTGTGTTTTGTTTCACAAAACAAAGATGGCTCTGTTGGAGTTAGACGTCTGCGGAAGCAGGCGAACAGCACAAGGAAGAAGAAGAAGCTTGGAGCACAACCCACAAGACTGAATGTATTACTAGAGAATGTACAAAGATAAGTAGCCCATTAGGGCAATAGGCGTATATACAAGCCGGGGGAAAAAAACCTCCTAAAGAGGGAAAAAAGTGCCCCGGCAGTCCTAGAGTGTTCACACACATCACTACCTAAATATATCAACAAATCCCCCCTGGGAGTGATGCGGTAAACAAGGAGCTGGCGCTCATGTATAAGGAAGTGCCAAGCTATGTGGAAATCACTCCACAAAAGGAAGTAAGCCCAAAGCTTTGTGGAAAGCTTCAAACTTCTCCCTAGGCAGAGCCTTCGTGAAAAGGTCTGCAATGTTCTCCTGCGTGGGCACATATGCCAAGCTGATCTCCCCAGTAGAGAACCTCTCCCTGACATAGTGATAATGCACCTCAATGTGCTTAGTGCGAGCATGGAACACAGGGTTCCTCGCAACTGCCAATGCGCTCTGACTGTCAGTGAAGATGGTGGTGGCAGAAGACTGGCCAACACCCAAATGAGCCATAAGGCGTCTGAGCCACACACACTCAACAGTCGCTGTGAAAGCTGCCCTATACTCACCCTCACAACTAGAAGTGGCCACAGTAGGCTGCTTCTTGCTCAACCAAGATATACATGAGCTACCAAGCATGAAGCAAAAACCACTGGTGGACACACGAGTGTCATAGCAACCAGCCCAATCTGAGTCAGAAAAAGCATGCAAATCTGGCGGTAGTGATCCCCCCTTGGGATAAAACAACCCAAGTAGCCGAGTACCACTCAAGTAGCGAAAGATGCACTTAACCGCTTTCCAATGCGTGACTCCTGGGCAATGCATAAACCTGCTCATCTGTGAGACAGCAAACTGAATATTTGGTGGAGTAATGCATAAGTAAATCAAGCATCCAACAGCCTACTGATAGAGAACAACATCAAATGCATCTCCAGCATCATGAAGACTCAATCGTAAACCTGTCTCCATAGGAGTGGCAATAGGCTTACAGTCTTCAAGGCCAAAATGCTGTAATAATGTGTCAATATATTTCGTTTGACACAAAGCCATTCCACAATCAACGTGCATAAACTGAATGCCCAAATAGTGATGCAAATGCCCCAAATCAGACATCTCAAATGAGGCATGCAAATCAGCCTTAAAATCAGCAATATGTGTCTCAATAGGACCAGTGAGCAGCATGTCATCAACATAGACAACAATGATCAGAAGCACATCATTAGCACGCTTAACATATAAGGTGCTTTCAGTTGGACTGTTCTCAAAACCATGTGCAATCAGATAGGCATGTATCTTCTCATACCAAGCACGTGGTGCTTGCTTTAAACCATATAACGCCTTCTTTAACCTGCACACCTGGTTTTCATGCCCTTTCTGCACAAAGCCACGGGGCTGAAAAACATACACTTCTTCATGCAAGTCACCATTCAGAAATGTTGTTTTAATGTCCAACTGATGTACATTCCAACCATGATGGGCTGCAAGTGCACAAATGCTCCAAAGAGTAGTCATACGGCATGTAGGTGCAAAGGTCTCATCAAAATCAATGCCTCTTTCCTGCGCATAACCCTTTGCAACAAGCCTAGCCTTATACCTGTCAACTGTACCATCAGGTTTACGCTTCAGCTTGTATACCCACTTAGTGCCAATGGCCTTCTTGCTAGGAGGCAAGTCACATAAAGACCATGTACCATTCTTCATTATAGCATCATATTCACATTGCATAGTAGCCATCCAATTTTCTAAATTTTGTGCTTCATCAAAAGAAACAGGCTCATTCTCATCACAGAGACTAGATGCAGCCATAGCATAGCCATCTGATGCAAAGGAGGCACTATGAGAGCCTGAACGAGTACGATATGACAAAGGTGCATCTAATTTGTTGTCACGCAAAGTCTGCACTAGCCATTTTGGCATAGTTTTTGCCTGCTCAATATCAGCTCTCTCATCAGCAAGTGCATCATGTAAATCTACATCAGAAATGGAATGATCTGCATCATCATATGAAACCTGCAAAGGCTGAGAAGTTGCCTCATTAGGACCAGCACTAGACTGTCCACCTGTAAAAAGAGGCATCAAAGTATCATACATGTCTTTGGAGCTAACAGATGTCTCCTTAGTACATGAAAGCAATGGCTGAATAGCATCTTCCACAAAGACAACATCACGGCTAACCAGAATGCGTTTAGTCTGTGGATGATACAGACGATAGCCTTTACTTTCAGAACTGTATCCAACAAAAATACATTTTACTGCCTTATCATCCAATTTTCTGCGATGTTGTCCAGGCACTAATGCATATGCTAAACAACCAAAAACACGCAGATGAGCAACAGATGGCTTGCGGTCATGCCAAGCCTCATATGGAGTGATAGACTGCAACGCTTTAGTGGGACACCTGTTCAGTACATATGCTGCACACATGACAGCCTCAAGCTAGAAACTATGAGGTAAAGCCTGACTCTTGACCATACACCTCACCATCTCCATGAGAGACCTGTTCTTCCGTTCAGCAACTCCATTCTGTTGAGGTGTATAGGCACTGTACACTGGTGTTTTATCCCACATTCAGTCAGAAATGCATTAAAATCTGAAGACATATATTCCCCCCCTCGATCAGAACGGAGGGTGCCCATTTTACATGCTGACAGATTTTCAGCCAAAACCAAAAACTGTTTGAAGCACATGCTTCGGACTTTGCTTTGAGTGGATATACCCATGCATGCCTGGAAAAATCATCAATGAAAGTCACGAAGTAAAGGTAATTTCCAAAAGCGGGTGTCTGCATAGGACCAGAGACATCACTATGTACAAGCTGCAATTTCTGCGTAGCCCGAACTGAACCATCTTTTGGAAAGGAAGAACGCTGCATTTTGCCCAAAATACAGCCTTCACAAACATGTTTTCCAGGTGCCTCAAGTTTGGGCAAAGAGGACACCATTTCAGATTTCTGCAGGCGTAACAAACTAGCAAAATTCAGATGACCAAAGCGTGCATGCCAAAGCTTTGCATCTGACATAGCTTGAGAATCATGAACTGCACATGCCGAATCATTCACAGATCTTTCATAGTCCATGAGCTTATACAGCCCATGACATAAAATGCCAGAAGCAATAATCACATCGCCATTTGAGAGATCATGGACTGTACACCTGTCATCAACAAATTTCACAACCAAGCCAATCTTGGCTAATGCAGAAACTGATAACAGATTCTTTTTTATCCCTGGCACAAATAAAGCATCTGACAAAGTGAAAGAACTACCATCAGCAGTAGTCAGAAAGATCTTACCAACTCCCATAACAGGATAAGAGGAGTTATTGGCGCATGTGACAGTATTCCCTGTAGGAGCAGGAGTGAAGAGAAGAAACTGCGCTGCGAGGTAATATGTTTGGTCGCCCCACTGTCAAAGTACCAAACATCTGAGTCTACTGCAGACATGCACTGATCAGGAGAAGATGGGTCAAAACTGCAGACAGTAGTAAACGCCCATTCTTCTTCCTGCACAAGATTTGCAGACTCTATTTTTGGTGTAGAGGCCTCTGCAACAACCATTCCAGCCTCTTTCTTCTTTGCCTCTTTAGCAGCCAGTTTTGGACAGTTCTTTATGATATGATCATTGCCTTTACAGTACTTACAAAACAATTTCTGCTTTTCTGATTTTTTCTCATCTTTGTCTTGGTTCTTTGAATGTGCAGCATTTGCAGATTTTTGCTTACTAGTAGAAGAGCTCCATTTTCCTTTGCCCTTCTGACTAGCCAGGAAAGCTTGATCTGCAACACGCATAATGGACCTGTTCTGCCTGGACTGATCTTCCTGCAATAGAACAGAGACTAATTCCTCAAATGACAAGGCATTCGGATTGCCTTTCATCATCAACCGAAGAGTAGAGGCAAAACTCTAATATGAATCAGGAAGACCATTCAGAACGGTCTACACAAGTGAGCTATCTGGTATAACCTCATCAGCAGAAATCAATTGTTCCTTCAGGTCTTTGATCTTTGTAAGAAAACTGTCCATAGAATCACCTTCATTCATGTGCTCACTCTCCAACTGTTTTCGGAGGTAAGCAACACGAGCCTCATTCCTAGCCTGGTACAAAGTGGTAAGTGTATCCCAAGCATCCTTTGCTGTTCTGCAAGAGCGAATGTGAGGAATAATGGCATGTTTGACAGACAAAGCTATCAATGCATGTGCCTGGGCATCTCTGCCATCCCAACGAATCTGCTCTGCAGTAGGTGCCACAGAAACAGCAGCACGAACAGGAATCTGCGGAATATCATCTTCGACACCATCTTCATCAGCTCCAACACCTATATTTGCAGTACCTGTCGTTACAGGTGTAACAGCACGTCTTTCAACACCCTGCACAATGTTCCACAATCCTTTTGCAACCAGTACATGTCGCATCATATAAGCCCATAATGGGTAGTTGGTACCATCCAACTTATCCTCAACAGCCAACATACGGAATACATCACTGCTTTCAGCCATGGCCGGTGACTAAAATACCTTGATGCAGAAAATTGACTATATCTAAAAAAGTTGAACGGAACTGCCCAAACGAGTTCTGCTAGACCTGTAGCAGACTTCGAGACGCTTAAACTGGCGAACAGAAACTGGTATATACCTCTGGCACAAAAGGATGAAATAGCCTACACAAGCGCTGCGATAGTGCGTTCGGAGGCCGAAACGAGCTCAGATCGCAATCTCGAAAACACCCTGAGTATGCTCACCAAATTTCGTGCGAATCTGAGACTGCAAACGGAGGAGTGTCGACGGCGCTCTAGAAGAAGCAACGACCTGCTCTGATACCAATTGTTGGAGTTAGACGTCTGCGGAAGCACGCGAACAGCACGAGGAAGAAGAAGAAGCTTGGAGCACAACACACAAGACTGAATGTATTACTAGATAATGTACAAAGATAAGTAGCCCATTAGGGCAATAGGCGTATATACAAGCCGAGGGAAAAAAACCTCCTAAAGAGGGAAAAAAGTGCCCCGGCAGTCCTAGAGTGTTCACACACATCACTACCTAAATATATCAACAGGCTCATACAAACTTTGCATTGATTATAGGGGATTGAACATGAAAACCATTAAGAACAAGTATCCACTTCCACATATAGATCAATTGCTGAGTCAATTGAGTGGTTCCACAATTTTCAATAAAATTAATTTAAGATCAAGGTATCATCGAATTAGAGTAAAGTCAGAGGACATACCCAAAACCACTTTTAGAACATGATATGGTAATTATGAATTCATAGTTTTGCCTTTTGTATTGACAAATGCTCCTGCCATATTTATGTGTTTGATGAATAATGGGTTTCATGAATATCTCAATGAATTTATTTTAGTATTTCTTGAAGATATTTTTGTGTATTCTAAGGATGATGATGAACATGCATTGCATCTCAGCAAAACTTTATAGAAACTAAGAGAGCGTAAATTATATGGTAAGGTGAGTAAATGTTTTTTTGCAAAGGGGGAAGTAACGTATTTGGAGGAAGTTGTTTATAAGGAAGGGATTCACATAAATCTTGAGAGAGCTAAATGTGCGAGAGATGTGAGAATCTTCCTTGGTTTCCCTTAATATAAGAGGACACAAATTAGGGACTTTTCTCGAATTTCAAATCCTCTTAGAGAATTGACAAAGAAAAAAAGATACTTCACATGGAATGATGAGTGTGAAAATGTATTTGAAAAATTAACACAAAAAATTATTGAAAATTGTGTGCTAAAACTACTTGAGTTAGGGACACCATTTACTGTTGCATGTGATGCTAGTGGTAGTCAAATCGGATGTGTACTTTGACAAGAAGGAAGGGTAGTGGCTTATGAGTCCAGGAAACTAAGAAACATGAATGAAATTATACAAAACATGCCTTGAAAATGCTTGCAAATGTTCATGCACTTAAACATTGAAAAAACTAATTGCTTGGAGTAAATTTTGAATTAAGAACAGACCATTAGAGCTTTAAGTATATTTTTTTTCTCAACCTTTACTTAACAATAGATAAAAATAATGGATCAAATTCCTTAGTGAATATGTTTTTGATATTAAATACTAATCAAGAAAAGAAAAGAAGATGGCGAATGCTTTGAGCTATAAGCATTTATGCAATTCAATTTCTATTTTATCCTCTGATTTTGATATTAAAGAAAAATTAAAAGAAGATTTATTTTATGGAATAATCTTGAAACTTTTGTACAAAAAATCTAGTTCCATGTTTCAAGGAAAAATTCATTTCAAAAATATATTTTGTATTGTAATATTGTTTATGTATTTCTTGAAAATCTATTTTGAAAGAAAACATTTTGCATGACTATCATGATGCAACTTTCTTTGCACACCTCGATTTTTCTAAGGCTTATGCTAAAGTGAAAACTTCATATTACTGGCCATGTATGAAATATGAAATTAGGAGTTATCTGAAAAAATGTTTCAAATGTCAATACGTTAAGGCTAAATCTAAAACGATTTCTGGTATGTTACAACCATTAGATGTGTCTCATAAAAAATGGGAATCCATCTCTATGGATTTCATAACAAAGTTTCTTGTGATCAAAAGTGGGCACGATACCATCTTTGTTGTTGTGGACTGTTTTACAAAGATGGCACATTTTCTTCCCATGAGGAAAACTGATACAACTATGCATGTTGCTAAACTTTCATAGAGGAAATTTTTAGGTTACATGGTATACCCAAAAGTATAATATTTGATGGGAATGCAAAGTTTATGTCTAGTTTTTGGAAAGAAACATTTCAATCCGTAGGAATAGAATTACACATGAGTATTGCATTTCATCCTCAAACTGATGTTGAGACCTAGAGGGTTAACTAGGTGCTTGAGGATATGTTACATATGTACATAAATGATAAGCATAACAATTGGACTGAGTATTTGCCTCTAGTTGAGTATGCAAATAATATTGCATGGCATTCGTCTATTAAGATGACACCTTTTGAAGCAAGGTATGGCTATAATTGTTATATCTCATTCACTTTTTAATTGACAAAACCATGTTGAGGTATTCAAACACATGCTTGAAAATATGGATTTGGAGCTAAATAAGGTAAAGAAGAACATGAAAGATGCACAAAAATCTCAAAAGTTATATCATGATCTCAAAAAGAGACCCTTGGAATTTAGAACAAATGATCTATTTTTTTAATAACCGAACTCTTCTAAATCAAATCTAGTTTTATGCAAAGATTTTTGATCGTCTCCACATTATGCTAGTCCTTTTAAGATCTTAAATAAAGTTGGTTTTGTTGCATATTTACTTGATCTACCTATTATTCTATGAATTCATCTAGTTTTCCATGTTGTATTACAAAAGAATTATGTACCTAATGCCGGTTAGGTTTTGTATGATAAATCTAAGTTGAAGGAAGATGCCACTTTTGAGCTAACCATAAGTTTAATGGATATGGGAATTATACAAATTTGGAATTGTGAAATAGTGGAAATTTTAGTTATGTTGTTTGCATATACCATTGAAGATTCAACATGGGTTGTTTTATACGATTTTATGGAACATTTGGTTCTTTCCAACTCTAAGGACAATGTTCTTCAAAGAGCAAGAGAATTGTAAGATACCACATTGATTTACAAACGATTGGTTAATGAAGATATTTTTCATGTTTTTTCATGTCTCTCTAAAATTTTGGAGTTTTCAATGCTCCAAAGTGATATTTCGAAGTGAATTTTGTTGATATATTTAGATAGTGATGTGTGTGAACACACTAGGATTGTCGGGCCACTTTTTTCCCTCTTTAGGAGGTTTTTTCCCTCGGCTTGTATATACGCCTATTGCCCTAATGGGCTACTTATCTTTGTACATTCTCTAGTAATACATTCAGTATTGTGTGTTGTGCTCCAAGCTTCTTCTTCTTCCTTATGCTGTTCGTGTGCTTCCACAAAAGTCTAACTCCAACAATTGGTATCAGTGCAGGTAGTCGCTTCATCTAGGGTGCCGTTGACACTCCTCCATTTGCAGTCTCAGAATCGTATGAATTTTGGTGAGCATACTCAGGGTGTTTTCGAGACCAAAATTGCTTCGCTTTGTGGTGCCGAAATCGCGATCTGAGCTCGTTTCGGCCTACGAACGCACTATCGTAGCGCTTATGCAAGCTATTTCGTCTTTTTGTGCCAAAGGTATATACCACTTTTTGTTCGCCAGTTTAAGCGTCTCAAAGTCTGCTACAAGTCTAGTAGAACTCATCTGGGCAGTTTTGTTCAACTTTTTGAGAAAGAGTCAATTTTTTCAATCAAGGTATTTTAGTCACCGGCCATGGCTGAAAGTAGTGATGTATTCCGTATGTTGGCTGTTGAGGATAAGTTGGATGGTACCAACTACCCATTATGGGCTTATATGATGGGACATGTATTGGTTGCAAAAGGATTGTGGAACATTGTGTAGGGTGTTGAAAGACGTCCTGTTACACCTGTAACAACAGGTACTACGAATACAGGTGCTGGAGCTTGTGAAGATGGTGTGGAAGATGATATTGTGCAGATTCCTATTTGTGCTGCTGTTTTTGCTGCACCTACTACAGAGCAGATTCGTTAGGATGGCAGAGATGCCCAGGCACATGCATTGATAGCTTTGTCTGTCAAACGTGCCATTATTCCTCACATTCGCTCTTGTAGAACAACTAGGGATGCTTGGGATACACTAACCACATTATACCAAGCTAGGAATGAGGCTCGTGTTGCTTACCTTCGAAAAGAGTTGGAGAGCGAGCACATGAATGAAGGTGATTCTATGGATAGTTTCCTAACGAAGATCAAAGATTTGAAGGAACAGTTGATTTCTGATAATGAGGTTATACCAAATAGCTCACTTGTGGAGACCGTTCTAAATGGTCTTCCTGATTCATATCACAGTTTGCTTCTACTCTTCGGTTGATGATGAAAGGCAATCGAAATGCCTTATCATTTGAGGAGTTAGTTTCAATTCTGTTGCAGGAAGATCAGTCCAGACACACGGGGTCCATTATGAGTGTTGCACATCAAGCTTTGCTGGATATTCAGAAGGGAAAAGGAAAATGGAGCTCTTCTACTAGTAAGCAGAAATCTACAAATGCTACACATTCAAAGAACCAGGATAAAGATGAGAAGAAATCAAAAAAGCAGAAATTGTTTTGCAAGTACTATAAAGGGAATGATCATATCATAAAGAACTGTCCAAAACTGGCTGCAAAAGAGGTGAAGAAAAAGGAGGCTAGAATGGTTGTTGCAAAAGCCTCTACACCAAAAACAGAGTCTGCTAATCTTGTGCAGGAAGAAGAACGGGCGTTTACTACTGTTTGCAGTTTTGACCCATCTTCTCATGACCAATGCATGTCTACAGTGGACTCAGATGTTTGGTACTTTGACACTGGGGCGACCAAACATATTACCTCGCAGCATAGTTTCTTCTCTTCACTCGAGCCTGCCCCTACAGGGAATACTGTCACATGCGCCAACAACTCCTCTTATCCTGTTATGGGAGTTGGTAAGATCATTCTGACTACTGCTGATGGTAGTTCTTTCACATTGTCAGATGCTTTATTTGTGCCAGGGATCAAGAAGAATCTGTTATCAGTTTCTGCATTAGCCAAGATTGGCTTGGTTGTGAAATTTGTTGATGACAGATGTACAATTCATGATATTTCAGATGCAAAGCTCTGGCATGCACGCTTTGATCATCTAAATTTTGCTAGTTTGCTATGCCTGCAGAAATTTGATATGGTGTCTTCTTTGCCCAAGCTTGAGGCACCTGGAAAACATGTATGTGAAGGCTGTATTTTGGGCAAAATGCAGCGTTCCACCTTTCCAAAAGATGGTTCCGTTCGATTTACGCAGAAATTGCAGCTTGTACATAGTGATGTCTGTGGTCCTATGCAGACATCTTCTTTTGGAAACTATGTTTACTTTGTGACTTTCATTGATGATTTTTCCAGGCATGCATGGGTATATCCATTGAAGGCAAAGTCTGAAGTGTTTTTGTGCTTCAAACAATTTTTGGTTTTGGCTGAAAATCTGTTAGCATGTAAAATGGGCACCCTCGTTCTGATCGAGGGGGGGGGTATATGTCTTCTGATTTTAATGCATTTCTGGCTGAACGTGGGATAAAACACTAGTGTACACTGTCGTATACACCTCAGGAGAATGGATTTGTTGAACCGAAGAACAGGTCACTCATGGAGATGGCGAGGTGTATGGTCAAGAGTTAGGCTTTACCACAGTTTCTGGCTTGGGGCTGTCATGTCTGCAACATATGTACTTAACAGGTGTCCCACTAAAGTGCTGCAGTCTATCACTCCATATGAGGCTTGGCATGACCGCAAGCCATCTTTTGCTCATCTGCGTGTTTTTGGTTGTTTGGCATATGCATTAGTGCCTAAACAACATCGCAGAAAATTGGATGATAAAACAGTAAAATGTATTTTTGTTGGGTACAGTTCTGAAAGTAAAGGCTATCGTCTGTATCATCCATAGACTAAACACATTCTGGTTAGCCGTGATGTTCTCTTTGTAGCAGATGCTATTCAACCATTGCTTTCATGTACTAAGGAGACATCTGTTAGCTCCAAAGACATGCATGATACTTTGATGCCTCTTTTTACAGGTGGACAGTCTAGTGATGGTCCTAATGAGGCAACTTCTCAGCCTTTGCAGGTCTCATATGATGATGCAGATCATTCCATTTCTGATGCAGATTTACATGATGCACTTGTTGATGAGAGAGCTGATATTGAGCAGGCAAAAACTATGCCAAAATGGCTGGTGCAGACTTTGCGTGATAGCAAATTAGATCATCTTTGTCATATCGTACTAGTTCACACTCTCATAGTGCCTCCTTTGCATTAGATTGCTATGTTATGGCTGCTTCTAGTCTGTGTGATGAGAATGAGTCTCTTTTTTTTGATGAAGCACAAAATTCAGAAAATTGGATGGCTACTATGCAATCTGAATATGATGCTATAATGAAGAATGGTACATGTTCTTTATGTGACTTGCCTCCTGGCAAAAAGGCCATTGGCACTAAGTGGGTATACAAGCTGAAGTGTAAACCTGATGGTACAGTTGACAGGTATAAGGCTAGGCTTGTTGCAAAGGGTTATGCGCAAGAAAGAGGCATTGATTTTGATGAGACCTTTGCACCTACATGCCGTATGACTACTGTTCGGAGCATTTGTGCACTTGCAGCCCATCATGGTTGGAATGTACATCAGTTGGACATTAAAAGAGCATTTCTGAATGGTGACTTGCATGAAGAAGTGTATGTTTTTCAGCCCCGTGGCTTTGTGCAGAAAAGGCATAAAAACCAGGTGTGCGGGTTAAAGAAGGCATTATATGGTTTAAAGCAAGCACCACGTGCTTGGTATGAGAAGATACATGCCTATCTGATTTCACATGGTTTTGAGAACAGTCCAACTAAGAGCACCTTATATGTTAAGCGTGCTAATGATGTGCTTCTGATCATTGTTGTCTATGTTGATGACATGCTGCTCACTGGACCTATTGAGAAGCATATTGCTGATTTCAAGGCTGATTTGCATGCCTCATTTGAGATGTCTGATTTGGGGCATTTGCATCACTATTTGGGCATTCAGTTTATGCAAGTTGATGGTGGGATGGCTTTGTGTCAAACGAAATATATTGACACATTATTGCAGCGTTTTGGCCTTGAAGATTGTAAGCCTATTGCTACTCCTATGGAGACAGGTTTACTATTGAGTCTTCATGATGCTGGAGATGCATTTGATGCTGTTCTCTATCAGCAGGCTGTTGGATGCTTGATTTATTTATGCATTACTTAGCCATATATTCAGTTTGATGTCTCACAGATGAGTAGGTTTGTGCATTGCCTAGGAGTCACGCATTGGAAGGCAGTTAAGAACATCTTTCGCTACTTGAGTGGTACTCGGCTACTTGGGTTGTTTTATCCCAAGGGAGGATCACTACCGCCAGATTTGCATGCTTTTTCTGACTCAGATTGGGCTGGTTGCTATGACACTCGTGTATCCACTAGTGGTTTTTGCTTCATGCTTGGTAGCTCATGTATATCTCGGTTGAGCAAGAAGAAGCCTACTGTGGCCACTTCCAGTTGTGAGGCTGAGTATAGGGCAGCTTTCACAGCGACTCTTGAGTGTGTGTGGCTTAGACGCCTTATGGCTGATTTGGGTATTAGCCAGTCTTCTGCCACCACCATCTTCACTTACAGTCAGAGCGCATTGGCAGTTGCGAGGAACCCTGTGTTCTATGCTTGCACTAAGCACATTGAGGTGCATTATCACTATGTCAGGGAGAGGTTCTCTGCTAGGGAGATCAGCTTGACATATGTGCCCACGCAAGAGAACATAGAAGACCTTTTCACGAAGGCTCTCCCTAGGGAGAAGTTTGAAGCTTTCTACAAAGCTTTGGGCTTACTTCCTTTTGTGGAGTGATTTCCACATAGCTTGGCACTTCCTTATACATGAGTGCGAGCTCCTTGTTCACGGCATCACTCCCAAGGGGGATTTGTTGATATATATAGGTAGTGATGTGTGTGAACACACTAGGACCGCCGGGGCACTTTTTTCCCTCTTTAGGAGGTTTTTTCCCTCGGCTTGTATATACGCCTATTGCCGTAATGGGCTACTTATCTTTGTACATTCTCTAGTAATACATTCAGTATTGTGTGTTGTGCTCCAAGCCTCTTCTTCTTCCTTGTGTTGTTCGCATGCTTCTGCAGAAGTCTAACTCCAATAGATTTGAGCTAAGGCATCTCAAACACTATTCTATAGATACAAAAATTGTATATTTCTGTGTCTCAGAAGCTTATGCTTATTCCTCACTATTTTTTAGTTACAAGGCTTGAAAAAACACTCTTTATGGGTACTTAAAGAAAAACGAGAAGCCTTGATTCATCTTATTCATGTTAACAGATTTAGAAAACACATTGGTATGCAGGTTATTTTGGATTATTGAGGTGTGTGTGACGGTGATAGAGGGATTGCCTCTATTTTTGTAGATACAATTCTTGAGGTGGCCATAAAAGTAGACGCATGGGTCATCTGAAAGTCTTGGAGGAGACATACAAAAAGACATTATCTTGGAGCATGTAGGTTCTAGGAAGGCATGGTTGGTCATGTGGTGGTAGAAGCTGGAGATCCAAAAGATGAAGACTCCAAGATAGGGAGAGCCTATGGTTGTGCATTGATCATGATCATTTTCGTCTTTTGTGATTGAGATTGGAATTGGGAGTGGGATTGAGATTGGGATTGAGATCACCTCCAAGGTGGTCTAGTGGATGAGACTTCACATTGAGGCTATTTGATAGATTTTGTAACATAGATCAGATCTGCTTCTAAATCTACACACATAATAAAGTTCTCTCTCTCTCTCTCTCTCCTTGTTTTGCACATACTCTCTTTTTCCTCCTTATGTCTTGTTTTGCCAAATTCTAATATTGTTATGTTCGATTGTGATTGAAGATTGGCAGACTTCTCACAAGTGGTATTAGAGCAAACTTGGATATCGGGACAAGATGCAAGCTTTGAAGAAGAAGATAAAAGATCAAGAGGAGCTTATCCGTAGAGTGAATGCAAAATTACATAAAGAAAGATTGAACTAACAAAAAGAGGATACTTCAAATTTTTTCATGGACCTCAATGATGAACGTGGTAATGCTACAAGCACATCGAATGCCCGTATAGCTAGAGGACAATGTGAGCTTGAAGATGATGTTGATATGGGCAAGTTTGAAATTAAGAAGGTCTTTAAAAGCGAAATATTAAATCAATTTGATGGTGAAAAGAAAATTCAAGAGGATCTTGAAGCATGGATTGAGGAGCTTCAAGATTTCTTTGATCTACGTATATTTAGTGAGGAATCAAAAGCAAAGGTGGCAATTCTACCACGATTCAAAAATTTGAAGTATCCTCTTTTTGTTAGTTCAATCTTTCTTTATGTAATTTTGCATTCACTCTACGGATAAGCTCCTCTTGATCTTTTATCTTCTTCTTCAAAGCTTGCATCTTGTCCCGATATCCAAGTTTGCTCTAATACCCGCCAAACTATGGTGGATATCATACACTTTGACAAGAGGACTTGAAGGGCCGATTCTTTTGAAAGAGCTTTGAGAGCAAGCAGAGAATGAGTATTCTTCTCCACATTATCGGATGGATATGAAAATGGAATTCTACTCTTTCAAACAATAGAAGGGTGATAGACATAACTTCTCTATTGAAGAAAATAAGAAAACTTTTTTGCATTTACATAAGTATGTACGAGAAGTTTTCGGAGATGCCTTGAAGAGAAAATTTATTGAGGGTTTGCAAGAAGAGCTTCGCTATCGAGCAAAGTAGTCCAGATGTGTAGATTTTCTTGATGTGGTTGCAAACGCAAAAACCTTTGAGAAGATGGAGAACTATACTATGCGAAAGGCATTCAAGTCAAGGTTTATCTCAACAGGACATGGACCCCCAAGAACTATTTTAACAAATATGAATAAACAAAGATGGAGTAACTCTATTAATAGTCAAGGAGGATTTCTTGGTGATTCGTATTTCTTGGAGGGTGCTAAAAGATTAAGACTTTGCTTTTGATATGGAAAATAGGGACATGGCACTTTTTAATTTCGAAACACAGCCATCAAGTGTTCTGTGAAGGCAAAGATAGCTCATCTACAAGAGAAAAACATAACAATCGAGTAAGTGGATGATCAAGGTAAGTGTTCTAACCCTGGAATTGAATGCATGGAAAATTCTTCTCATTCAAGGGCATCGATGATTAGGATTATGGAGGGCATATACTCCTCACATAGGGCTCATTCCTTGATTGATTCGGGTAGTACAAATTGTTTCCTTTCACTTAAGATGGCACAAGCTTTAGGATTGCATATTGAGATGTAGTACAATAGACATGTAAAAATGGTGAATGGTAGAATACAATATATTCGAGGTTGTCTAGAGAATCTTGATTCTATGTTAGATGAATATACATTTTTGGGTACCTTCTATGTAATTGAAATAAGAGAATGTGGTGTAATGATTGGCATGGACTAATTAATTCATAACAATGTCCTGATTGACTTCAAAAGTGGGATGCTTACTTTGCAAAGGGGGACGAAGATCGTCTTCTAGTTGAGTGTGATTTAGATTTTTCTCCTATTTGAAAGAAAAGAAACACAGGAATATATTAGAAAACTTTTAGATGACTACACAAATGTATTTCATGATGATCTAGTGGGAATGCCTCCCATAGGGAAATTGACCATGCTATAGACCTCTATCAAGGAAATGAGCCTTATTCTAGAGCACCTTATAGGTTAAATATTGATGAATTTAAAGTTGTGAAGCTCCAACTAGATGATCTTTTGAAGAAGGGGTTGATAAGACCTAGTGTTTGACCTTGGGAAGCACTTGTTTTGCTTTAGAAAAATAAAGATGGCTCATATAGACTTTGTATTGACTATAGGGGATTGAACACAAAAACCATTAAGAACAAGTATCAACATCCACATATAGATGAATATTGAGTCAATTGAGTGGTGCCATAGTACTCACAAAAATTGACTTAAGATTGGGGTATCATCAAATTAGAGTAAAGTTTGAGGACACACCGAAAAATGTTTCAAGAACATGATATGGTCATTATGAGTTAACAATTTTGCCTTTTGGATTTTAAAATGCCCTTGCCACATTTATGTGTTTGGTAAGTAAATTTTCTTTTGCAAATGGAGGAGTGACTTATTTGGCGAGCTTTGTTTCTAAGGAAGTGATTCACATGGATCCTGAGAAAGTTAAAAGCATAGTTGATTGGCCTAAAACCAAATGTGTGAGAAGCTTCCTTGGTTTGGCACAATATATAAGGGCATACATTAGGGAGTTTTCTTGAATTGAAAATCCTCTTATAAAATTGACAAAGAAAAACAGAGACTTCACATGGAATGATGAGTGTGTGAATGCACTTGAAGAATTAAAACAGAAAAAATTTGAAAATTTTGGGCTAGAAATACATGAGTTAGGGTAGCCATTTATTGTTACATGTGATGGTAGTGGAAGTTAAATTGAACGAGTACTTTCACAAGATTGAAGGGTAGTGGCTTATGATTCAAGGAAACTAAGGAAACATGAGTTATATTATACAGCACATGACTTGGAAATGTTTGCGGTTGTTCATGCACTTAGACATTGGAGACACTTATTGCTTGGAGTAAATTTTCAATTAAGAACGGATCATCAGAGCCTTAAATATATCTTTACTCAACCTTTACTTAACAATAGACAAATAGAATGTATTGAATTACTAAGTGAATATGATTATGATATTAGATACTCACCAAGAACAAAAAACAAAGTGGTTGATGGTTTGAGTCATAAACTTTTATGCAATTGAATTTCTATATAATCCTCTGATTTTGATATTAAAAGGGAACTAAAAAAAGCTTAACATTATGGAACAATCTTGAATGTATTGTACAAAAATCTAAGTTCTATGTTTGAGGGAAAATTTCATTTGTAAAATAATAATTTTTACTCTAATTCTTCTTTATTATTTCTTCATAATCTATTTTGAAAGAAAAGATTCTGCATGACTGTCATGATGCAACTTTCTCTACACACCTTGGTTTTCCTAGGACTTATGCTAGAGTAAAAAAAAGCTTTGTCTTACTCATCGTGTATGAAATATGACATTGAGGTATTTGAAAGAGTTTTTGAAACGTCAAAAGATAAGGGTGAATCTAAAAGGTTTCCTAGTATGTTACAACCATTAGATATGCATGATCCAAAATGGGAATCCATATCTATGGATTTCATAACAAACTTGCCTGTGACTAGAAGTGGGCATGATGCCATCTCCGTTGTTGTGGACAGTCTTACAAAGATGGCACATTTTCTTCCCATGAGGAAAACTAATACAACTATGCATCTTGCTAAACTTTTAGGCTACATGGTTTACCTAAAAGTATAATTTTTGACAAGGATGCAAGGTTTATGTATAATTTCTTGAAAGCAACATTTCAATCCATAGGAACACAATTACACATGAGTACTTGATTTTATCCTGAAGCATGTGGTGAGATTGAGAGGGTTAACTAGGTGCTTGAGGATATGTTATGTATGTATATAAATAATAAGTAGATCAATTGGACTGAGATTTGCCTCTAGTTGAGTTTGCATATAATAGTGCTTGACATTATTCTATTAGGATGACACCTTTTGAAGTAATGTATGGATATATTTGTTTGCTACCTCATTCACTTTTTAATTCACAAAATCAGCTTTTAGGTATCCAAACAGATTTTTGAAAACATGGAGTTGGAGTTGATTAAGGTAACTAAGAACATGAACGATGAATGGAAATGTCAAAAGTTTTATCATGATCTCAAAAAGAGACCCTTGGGATTTAGAACTAATGATCTAGTATTTTTGAAAGTGAACCCTTCTAAATCAAATGTACTTTTAGGCAAAGATTATCGATTCTCTCTACATTATGGTAGTCCTTTTAAAATCTTAAAGAAAGTTGGTTCTGCTACATATTTACTTGATTTTCCTAAAACTTTGAAAATTCACCTACTTTCCATGTTGGATTACTTAAAAATCATGTTCCAAATGATGATCACATTTTGCAAGAAAAATCTATGTTGAAGGAGTATGCCACCAACCAAAAACTTATAATCTATAGGAGAATTAGACATCTTAGGAATCATGAAATAGTAGAAATTTTAGTTAGGTGGTTTGCGTATCCTATTGAACATTCAACATGGGTTGATTTAGATGAAAATATGGAACATTATACTTCTTTCAAACTCTGAGGATAGAGTTCTTCAAAGAGAGGGATAATTGTAAGATACCACATTGATTTCCAAAAATATATGTGTAGGTAATAATGAAATTTTATGTTTCGGATATTTTGTTCATGTCTCCAAAATTTTGTAGCAATAAGTCTTTACATTTTCTCTATAGAAAGTTATCGCATGTAATTTGTGCGTTAAATTTGAGAATGAGGATGAAAAAATTAGAAAAAGTGTTGTATGAGAGAAAGTTAGAGTACTCTTAGTAGAGCAAATTTACTTGATTGAAACTTTTGTAGTTCTTGTGTTTTATGTCTCATTTGGTTGCATGATGATAGCTTAATGAAGAGATTTTTTATGTTCTTTCATGTCTCTTTAGAATTTTTTATTTTGCAAGGCTCAAAGGTGATATTTAGAAGTGGACATGGACTTAAGGCATCTCTAACACTATTGTTTAGATCAAAGAAATTATTATTTTTTTTTTCTCACAAGCTTAAGATGATTCCTCACTATTTTTTAGTGACAAGCTTTGGACAAGTGCCATTTTTAGGTAATTTAAAAATAATAATAAAAAAAGAAGAGAGGCCTTGACTCATCTTAATCATTTTTGTGGTGTTAGTGAATGCACATTGGTATGTGGGTTATTTTAGGTGATTGACATATGTGTGAGTGTGTGCAGTGATTGCCTCTATGTTTGGAGGTACAATTCTTGAGGTGGACATGAAAAGTAGATGCATGGGAAATTTGGAAGTCTTTCATGAGACATGCATGAAGATGCTATCTTGCCACATGTAGATTCTAGGAGTGCATGTCTAGGATGACATGATTAGTCGCCCATCGGTGGAAGGTGGAGATCCAAAGGATGGAGAGTGAGAGATAGGAAGATTTTATGCTTGTGCATTGATCACGATCAGTTTCTTCTTTTGTAATTGAGATTAGGATTGGGATTGGGATTGAGATTGCGATTGTGATTGAGATTGGTATTAAGATCATCTCAAGGGTGCTCAAGTGGATGAGGCTTCACATTGAAGCTAATCGATAGATTTTGTAACAAAGATCAGAACTTCTTTACATTTTCACACATAATAAATCTCTCTCTCTCTCTCTCTCTCTCTCTCTATATATATATATATATATATATATATATATATATATATATATATATATCTTCTTGTTATATGCACTATCTATTTTTCTTCCTTATAACTTGTTGTGCTGAATTATATTATTCTCTATGGGATTCTGATTCAAGATTAAGAGATTTATTACAAGTGGTATGAGAATGGATTTGGATTCTGAGAAAGATGCAAGCTTTGAAGAAGAGGATAGAAGAGCAAGAGGAGCTTATCCATAGATTGATTGAAAAATTACATAAAGAAAGATCCAATGAACAAAAAGATGGTACTACAAATGCTTTCATGGACCTCGATCAGAAAGATGTTAATGGTGTGGGCACATCAAATGCAGGAAGATCTTTTAGAGCCTTCTAGAAGCATTCACTCGAGTTAACTACAATTAACAAGGACACTTGGTGCACATGGAGTTACATGGCTGACACATGGATGGTTAGTATCCACTTGCTCAAGAAGGCAGTCTCTTGGAAAGAGCTATATATAGAGGTATATATTTGGGAGGAGAGTCATCTTTCTAGCACTTGGTGGTGGTCATATTCCTCATTTTCTTGCATTGGTATCATAGCTCAATGGTGGAGCTTTCATGGATACCCTCTTTGGTTCATCATTATCTTCCTTAAGGTCTAAACAAGCTTTCGCAAAGACTTCTTGTTGGCCCATGTTATTTATTAGTTCATTGCTTCATTTGTCTTCTTGTGAAATGAAATATATTCAGATATACTCATGTATTTTCTTTTGTGCCTCCTGTGAATTTTGCTGCATGGTTTCCTTCCATACTTTGCAAGGGTGTAAAAGCTATAAGAATCACCAAGGATTATGCATCCAACTAGATTCAAACCCACTACCATGTGGTTAAAACCATGCATGCTATCGACTGAGATAACATATGGCTTCTTTTGTATAGATAAGAATCATTGTTGATGTAATGTTCTCTTGTGCATCATCTCTTCCACTACAACATATTGGCCATATACCGAGGCTTTTACCGAGGAAATTGAATGGGTGCATATTTTCCTGGCATCAGTGTAAGTGTCGGTATATGTCTCGAAATTATAGAGCGAGTATAGTCGTCAGTATATGCATCGGTATAAGCATCAATATATACATCGCTATGAGCGTGAGGAATATCGATGCTCATACCAACACCCATACCAATGACCCTACTCGAAGTACCATTGCTTATAGCGACATGCATACTAGGAGTATCGTCGCTTGTACTGACAACCATATCTGTAAATTTTTTTTTTGGGCAGAGTGTGTTGTCTTTTGATACACCAACATTACCATGATGTTGTTTAGCAGAAGACAATACACTCTTTTTATATTCCAGAGATGTACATGCTTGGAGGAGCAGGAAGTTCCTTGCTCCGGTGATAGCCAAGGACAAAAGCTAGAGAGTTCATATAAAGTACCTACTCATGATGGCGAAATGAGTAGTGAGACCTTAGAGAGAACTCTAGATGGTGACTAGGCAAGGGCTATATATAGGCTGGGACGTGAGTGCTAGGCATGTCATTCTCTACTTCTCACATTTGGTATCAGAGCATCAAGGAGAGAGAGAGAGGCCTTGGGCAAGGAGAAGGGAGTGATTCAATGCTAATCTAGGAGGCATCTTCTTCATCTTCGTGGGAAAAAAAAAAGAGCAATCATGGTGAGCTCAAACAGAACATATGGTGTGTAGCTCATGGAGCTATAAGAAAACACAAAACAAAAAAGAAGAACGGGTAACACAGGCACTACTATTCGTGATTTCAAGTAAGCAGAATACCATTAATATGACATAGACGACTCATTTTCGTAGACCCAGCTGACGGGATTCAAACCCTTGACCTCTGATGTGAAGGTAAGTTCTCTAACCATTAGGCTAGACCACCTCATTGAAGGAGAATTGAGTCTTGCATATGTTATTGTATTATTTTTGTTGCGCACGATCAAGCAATAGAGAAAGCGAGCGAGAGAGAGAGAGAGAGAGAGAGAGAGAGAGAGAGAGAGAGAGAGAGAGAGAGAGAGAGAGAGAGAGAGAGAGAGAGAGAGAGAGAGAGAGAGAGAGAGAGAGAGAGAGAAAGAGATATGAAGAGAGAAAGAGATATGAAGAGAGAAAGAGATAAGAAGAGAGAAAGAGATAGAGAGGGAATAAGAGGATGAAGAGAGAGAAAAATAAAGATAGAGATAAAGAAAGAGAGAGAAATAAATAAAGAAAGAGAACAAAGAAAGAAAGAGAAGAGAGAAAGAGAAGTAGAGATAGAAAGAAAGATAAAGAAAGAGAAAGAGAAGAAGGAGAAAAGAGAGAGATATAGAGAGATAAGCCAAGAAAGCTAGAGAAAAAGAAAGAGATGGAAGGAGAGAGAGAAAGAGAAAGAGAGAGAAGAAAAGAAGAAAAGAAGAAGAAGAAAGAGAGATTCATGAGAGAGAAAAAAACAAAGAAACAAAAGAGAAAGGATTAAAGAAGAGATAGAAATGAAGGAGGAAGAAAAATGGATGAACAAAAAGGAAGAGAGAAGATGAAAATGAACATTAGAGAAAGAAAACAAAGTAGAAAGAGAGATAAAAGAAATAGCAAGCTTAGCATACCTACCTTTACTAAATTGGCCATAACTCTCTCGTATGAAACCCAAATTGAATGATTTTACTTGATATAGAAAGTAGACTTCAAGACCTCTTAGGTTCATGGTTGGAATCCACCATTGGATGATTATAAGCCACTTGGAGAGAGAATTGAATTCACTGCATAATTCTTCAAAGTGGTATGTTGCCGACTTTACGTAGCTCCATTGTTTTGGCAATAACTTCCTCATAGAATATCCAAATCAAGAAATTCAACTTGATATAGATTCTAAACTTCAAGCACTTCTTTTATTGGTTAGATGACATATTTTGACCATTGAAATCCATCTCTACACAAGCTTTTAGATGGCTATTGACTAGCAAGAAACTTATTTTGAGTGATTTGAGTGTCCAATTATGATAATTAGGAATTTGTAATCATATTTTGACCATTCTGGAAAGGAATGAATTATCTTTTGTATCTTTGCATCATATTTTTGCTCTTTAATATATTCATTTGAATACCTTTTGCATCAAAGTTTAAAATTTTGCAGTGTATTCTCTTCCATTTTTTATGAAATCAACATTGGAATGTGCACTAAAGTTAGTTTTTACATGAATTCATCTATGCACATAAAGTTACTCTAGCTTATGTTGATTCATAAAAGCATGCACATGTTGTTGTTGTTTTGTGTTTCAAGATCTTTGTGCAGGTACTCGAGTAAGAAAATATCTGGTTATGAGGGCATGTAGTGCCCAACAACACATTGCAGAAAAGTTTCTTATTTGAAGGTTTCCAGAGTAAAGAGAGTGGTTTTCCAACCATAAGGCTGATGCCTATCAGTGTAATGGTTATTATTATTATTTTTTAGTCTTCATTTTCCTGGGGAAGTACTGCCAAAAATTTTGTAGCTACATGGCATTATATGCCATGTGAGAACTAGAGTAATGTTGTGTTATGAGAGAGAGGAATTCTTAGGTGTGCATAACTAAGTGCATATAAATTGATTAAAGTAGAGAAGAAGATGCATGAGTGGATGCATGCGTACATGGATGATATGATTGCTAGAAAGTTAAAGGTCATGATGCATATTTTTCTCTCTATAGAAGATCACTTTTATGTATCACCACGACGAGTTAGGGTGAGCATGAGGTATGTGATAGAGGTACCATGCATAGGCTAATTGTGACTTTAAAAAGTAAATCCTAAGATGTGTTTTTGACTAGTAAAACATGAGCACATAAATTGTTTTTCATGTGAGTCTATGCACCTAATATAGACATTTATTTCGAGTTAGCACAAGAGTGCTATGGTTATGATCATCAATACCAACATTAGATGCTTGTTTTTTATGAGGGTAATGAATGTGCAAGAAGCAGTTTGTGATGGTTAATTGATTTGCATTGATCTAGATGATCATTATATGCATGGATATATCTCCATGTCATAATCCATCCAAGATAATCATTCAGGTTTTTTAATCATAAGGATTAACATGTCTTGTCATTTTCAATTTTAAAACATAATTGAGAAAATAGTTAGTGAGGTAGCAGCCTGATAGAGATTTGGATGCTACTCTTTGAGGGAATGCCCAAATTTATTGAAATTTGGTGGGCACGTAGCTCCTAGGCTTATATCTAAGCTGAAAAATTTCCAAGTAATTTAGAGACTCTTAGATAGGTCAAATGACCTCTCCACAAAAAACGCTGCTAATAGAGGTAGAGGCCTGAAACAAGTGACATATGCCTATTACAAAGGGCATTTCTCTTACTGGGTAGATGCAAATTGAATGATTTTTATTAGACATAAATGATTGATAGATGCACTCTATGCATATCAACTTTCACTTTTTTTTAGAGATCATTTAATGGATCAAATAATCTTTGACATCAAAGTGTAGCCTCTGGAATTTATGAAATGATCAAAGACCATGTCACCTAGAGGTGATTCGTGCTCTAAAACTAAATAAGAAACTCCACATGGTGTGTATAGAATTTCAAGGTGAAATGTGTCTCCATTTAGGAGCTATAAAAAAAAGAGTAAAAATTAGCCTTTGCATATTTTTAAACTATTGCTGGTATAGAGGCTTAATGTTTTGGTCATTGTGAAAGTTTCAAATGTCCAAATACTATGAAATTTATATCACTAAAAGTTGATAGTAGTAGCTATGTGCTATAAACATTTGGAAGAAATTGGATATCAAGTGGTTGGTCGAATGACCTATTCTTCTCAGACCAATCTTTGGCGAGGATTTTCAAAAGAGTGGTACATGTGTCTAATGAGCACATGATATTTTCATATTGGGAAGTCCAATTTCAGAACTTCTTATTGGAAATGCTACTCCAATATAGACCCTATGATATACCCAAAATTCAAGGATTTTGGAGTTCACCTTCATAGTTCATATTGATGATTGGATGGTGGTCATGGATAAAGTAAGTTTCATCCACTTGGAACATCTTGCATGTTATTATTGAGAAGGCACTAGTAGTTCCACTAGTTGTTATACTTTCTTAGCACGTCTTCACTTGGCATGATGGACTTAGTTCCACAGAGTGAATTGGGATTTACTTTGTATGGGAAATATTTTGATCCATATTTTGGATTATTAGATATGATAGATCGAGATTTGGATCCATAGTTTGGATATGACCGATTGAGGTCTTAGTCCATAGTTTGGATGTGACTCATTGAGATCTTAGTCCATAGTTTGGATATGACAGATTGAGATCTTGCTCCATAGTTTGGATCATTGACATATTGATATCTTGGTCCATAGTTGATAGATTGACATATTGATATCTTGGTCCATAGACTTGATCGTTGATAGATTGTCATCTTGGATTCATAATTTGTATCATGATGAGACTCTCTTGAGTTTCATTTCATTAGAGTGAGTAAATCAAGGAGATTTACTCGAGCTTAGAGATTAAGCACTATTTGGAAAAGATTTCCATGTATCTTAAGTATTTTTCCATAGAGATTGGGACATAGTCACATTGTTTTGGATTAGCATAACAGTTTTCATTACTCTAGTGGAGTAAGAAATTTTGCACAATTATACCATATGACAAGCTATCAATGGGTATTCCACGGAGACAAGGGCAAGTTTCCATGGTTTCTAAAAGTGACAAGGCCTCACAAGTTGGTGGTCAAGGTCTACGCATAGGGAGTCCGAGGATATCCCAAGTACTTATGTTGCGCACATATGGACTCATTGGGCCTCATAGGCATTCCTATAGTATGTCCAAAGCAAGGACTACTATTTATGGATGGAAATGCTAGATAGGAAGCAAAGAGATGAGTGGTCCTCTTTATGATGATCTAGTATTTTAGACATCTAGTACACTCTACTCTTATTATTTGGAATCATAGATTCTCATTACCAGGTTTATAGCTCCGTCTATATCATTGAGGAAAATGATCTTTAGAAGGGTGAGAGAGTGTTATATTCCAGAGATCTACATGCTTGGAGGAAGGAGAAGTTCCTTGCTCGGGGGATAGCCAAGCCCACAAGCTAGAGAGTTCATACGAGATACCTACTCATGATGGCTAGATGAGTAAAGGGACCTTAGACAGAAATCTAAATGGCGACTAAGCAAGGGCTATATATAGGCTTGGCAGTGAGTCTCAAGCATGTCATTCTCCACTTCTCACAACTCTGCCCAAAAAAAACCGAGTACATGTGATGTGTATTCTAATAGCAACCAAAATATGATTTCATCAAGAAAAATACTCTCTGACACAAAAGATATAATTAGAATGAGCCATGAACCATGAACCATGTACAAAAATGTTATATATTTCATCAATTAAGCATGTAGAAGAGTGTGGCAAACAACTGTCATATATGAGGCTTTTACAAAATCTTGCAAAGCACTTCCATATAAGAATCAAATACAAAATTTTGGTGCACCACTGCCATATATGATCCAAATACAAAATTGTGGCACATCATTGTCACACACATGCACAGAATGATCGAAACATCCATATCAGCACTCGTGCAACAAAGAACATTCATGAAATGAGATAAATTCACATGAGATTTACAAACAACAAGTAAAAACCAAGTTTATAAATTCATCACCTCATCCCAAATGCTCCCATGATATGACTGCACTGCATCCCTCCAAGTCCTTCAATAGTGCAATCAATCCATGATGATATCCATAAGCCTCCTCCATTCGTGTTGGAGGATGACCCATTGCTAGCTCCTACAACAAATATACAAAACATTAGAGGAACATACATGACAAGCTTAACACAAACAAATTCAATAAACCAAATGGTACTTACAAATTTGTGACGCATCCTGTCATATCTGCCGTTGCCCAAATGTGACAGTCCAACT
>CM035429.1:26697312-26852312 GCA_020310875.1 Ceratopteris richardii
CCAAAAAACTTTTGCAAAAACAAAGAGAAGAAAAATTATAAAACATAAAGCATACAGAAAGACAAAGGGTAACAGTGCGCACAACACTTACCAAGATGCAAGATCTAAAGAGAGAGAGTGTGTGTGTGTAGAGAGAGAGATATCTATGTGTGTGCGCACAAGACAATGCAGGTCACAATTTGGTTCATGCCCGCAAGTTTGATAGAAGCAAGCGGTGCTTAGTGTAAAACATGCGCAAAATGTTGAGTTTTTCTCTCACATTCCCAATATGTTTAAAACACACCTCGGTATATGCATCAGTATGGGCGTCGGTATGAGCGTCAATAATTTACAGGAAACTATCAAGGCTTATACGAACGCTTATACCAACACCTATACCCATGCATATAATGATGATCGCGAAACATCCCGACAATCTATTTTAAATGGTCCTACCGACGGTCAAGTGATCGTTGGTATGCTTAAGTGATTTTTTCCAATGTTTATACTAACGTCGCGAGCGAGTGTCAGTATAGGCAGCGTCGGTATGCCCCTCATATGTTGTGGTGTTCAAGGGGAGAACAAAGGTATTCATGTAGATTATGGGGATCAAAAGGCCTAGAAGGAGCGGTCTATTTAAAAATTTATCACACGTTGTGGAGGTGATCGCAATCTGGGTGGATCGGGTTCGGTCGTAGCACACACAGGGTGTATGAAGCTAATGAATGTTGGAAGGTTTAAGGACATGAAAGTGAAATTAATGTTGAGTATGGAGAAGAGAGAGATGTTGAAATGATTATGGAAATGGGAATGTAGGAGTGCAAATTAGATTGATGAACATGAATGATAAGAATGAAAGAGAACCATACACATGAATCAAATTTGGAAGGAAGAATGGTCCATTGAAGGAGCTTCTTAAACACTTCCTAATTCTAATCCATATGCATACTCTTCTTTGGATGATATGTATGCTTGACGTGAATAGATGGAATCCTTACACATAAACCAGTTTCGAAAGGAAGAATAGTCCAATATTGGAGCTTCTTATACACTTTCAAAAACTAATCAATATGTATGGGGATGTATGGATTATATGCATGCAAGTGAATTATGATGATAGAGTTTACTCTCAAGCTCAAAGAAACATCCTCATTGGTTCAACGCAATACTGCGGAGCCTTCTCACACATAGAAGAAATAGAAGACATCTAAAAATACTTAAGAGACTGAGAGACGAGACAAGAGACAAGAGACAAGTGACGAGTGACATGAATTAAAAGGATTTGAATTAAGATACATGTATAAGATCGTCATGGTAGGTCAAGCTAGGCAGTCTACTGATCAAAGGTTGTTCTGACCCTCAAACCATGACAGTTCAACCGAATGTCACACGTAAGAAGGTGAGTTCCACTTCAGTGACCCTATGTATGTCTAGGCTCGTAACGTCTAACTAAAGAAGTCTGAGACTCATTAAAATGAGCTCTAACTCACTCACACGCTCCATCGAGGGTGAGTCAAGATAGAGATGCTGGTTTCAAGAGCCTATCCTAGATTGGAGTTCTAACTTAAATTTGAAACTAGGTACTATACTCATACTAGCCCACCTTGGATCCTCACTCGCTCAACCGAGGGTGATCGTCTCAAGGAAACCGTAAGCTAGCAAGAGCCCTATCGATGCCTAACAATGATGATCTAGGAGTTTGGAGGGGGGTTTATATAGTTTTTTGAATGAATTTGGGTCCTTGGATCTAGAGAAATCAACTCTCAACTCTAGGATCACTACTTTCGATTACAACCATTTGATTAATCAAATCAATGGCTCGGAATTGTTCTTTCTATCAAATCTAGTGTAAAGGAGTGAAATTTAGGTGCCTTTATTCTCCACCATTGGTTCTAGGGATGATCAAGACCGTCGGATGAGTGCTCACATCAGTTTGGATAAGATAAGCCACTATTTTTGGAGAAAAGCTACATTATTGATCTTTGATTGTCAAATAAGTCTTCTTTTATGGAAAAACTCGTGGATCCTCCTTGCTTTAAGCATAAGTGCATCTCCACCCTTGAATATGAGCTCATCTTGATTGTACAACATGGCTCAATCAGCTTTCGCCATGTGGTGGCCCTTCAACCCTTCAATTTGCTTAAACTAGAAAACTATCGTGATCCTGAAAACTGGAATTTGTGCTCTTTGACCCTCCAAATAGGCTTTGATGAAGATGAAACTTTGTATGACTATGTTTCCAAAGAACTCCTTCAGGAATATGCAAAAAAAACTTCCATCTGAATCTTCCTTGTACAAGTTTGTCTACATTTGGAAGCTTGCAAGGTGGCATTAAGGTCTCTAGGAAGCTCTGATAGCCTTGAAACTTTGTACAAATATGTAGCCACATATGGTCTTTATACATGCCAAACCATATGGCTAACATAAATTTCTATACAAGAATTTGTAGGGTCAAACTAGAAAATTTACATTTTTACAAAATGAACATAGCATATCAATGTGCTACAAAATCCATTTTCTGCTGAAATTTGGGCTATAGACTGCCTTTGACAATCTTTACAAGTATATGAATTTTCATCTAATTTGGTGACAATGAAAGTTTTACCCTAATTTCCTAACTTTGACCAGCTTTGACCGCTACCATGGACTTTCTTGATTTCTTTGAAACTTTGTATGTGATCTTACTTTGACATCCTTGATGCATCCTGGACTTCTCGGGGAATTCCCGCTACCTTCACCAAATATGTTTTTTGTAGGCCTTCACAAGTGAGAGAGGAGAGAAAATCTCGACGACATTCGCCCCCACTAAACCTGCGGTTCCTCCAGAAGCACCACTCTAGTGTTCCTAAAAAACATAAGTTTCAAGCATCATATTCTTTTAAAGGAAAATAGGCAATAGGAAGGAGAGATTGATGATATGCATGAATGAGAAGGCAACATGGTATCAAGCAACATATGTATGAAAGGAAAAATTAAAACAGGCAACATGAATATGCATAAATATATAGGTAACATGACCATGCAACATTGTTATGAATGAGTAGGCAACGTGACATGAAGCAAAATTTGCATGAAAGAAAGAATTGAAACATGCAACATAAATATGCATGAACAAATAGGCAACATATATGCAAATGAACAAGAAACATTGACAACAAGAAAGAAAACAAACAAGCATCAATATGAAGTGGAAGTGGATGTATTGAGTCATTTTAAGCATCAGTTCCTCTCATCTTGAAGAAAAATTTGTACCTTTTTGTAAAGCAATCTACCTTAAATACGATCATAAACAAAGATTTAGGATTTTCAAGAGACATCTTTCATCTTTAGCTTATTTTAGATCAACTCTTTTCCTACATAAATATGAATATGCTCTTTCTCTAATAACATGCAAGGAAATCTAACTAAACTCCACTAATGCATAAATCTGCCTATATAGCCCATGATTTATTCTACTATGCCTCTTTATCCTCCTTTGTCTTGCTCTTTTTTTTTTTAAATAATGATGATGATTCGGAAACTTTATGGTTACGATCACTTTTTTGGGGTGGAAGAAAGTGAAAACTTCCTGGTAACATGTAGCAGTTTTTTTTTTTATGACAGGGAAAAATTAAACCCCGATACAAGGTACAACCATTTTTGATGACGGAGAACAGTTGTTTAAACTCCGATACAAGTGCTGTGAGATGGACTAAGGATGTAGAAACATGCAATAGCAGGAGCTAGGATTTCAACAATTATGCTTTCGATACAGGATACATATGCATGTTTATATATGAAAGTCATGTCACCAAAATAAACCTCCAAATCTACATGCCCTATCTTTCCACAATCCTAGATTATAATCAATTTCTTAGTAGATAAGTTACTACTTCAGATATAATTTTACACAAGTAGAGAAATCATCATTTTCAATTTTTGACTCAAGTGATGTGGATATGCAATCCAATGCAAAGACTGAAAAAAAACATGCATGAAACAAGCATGGAAAAAAAAAATAGAACATGGATACTCCTGTTTATTTTTATATTTTATTTTTCTTTTGTTTTATTTTTATTTTTATTTTTTATAACATGGATACTCCTGCTTATGAATTGGCCTCATTGTTTTCATCTTCTTCAATGTCCTCATCCAAAATGTACTTGTCATTATCATGCTTCTTGAATAACTTTATCCTTTTACCTGCAATCAAAGTTTTTAGTGCAACACCATTTAATTCACAAAGAGCATACGTACCATTGTTGTTGACTTTTGATACTATGTATGGCCCAAAGAACCGTTGAGTGATCTTTTTGCGTGCATCATATTGAGAGTCAAATGTACTATCATAAATGAGCACCCAATCTCCTACTTCAATTGGAGTAGGACGCAGTTGATGAGTTTTATCAAAATAATGCTTATTCTTCATTCTAGATTCTCTTAATTTTTCAACGGCATCATCAAGTATTAATTTACCTTGTTCTAACTATTTAATGCGCAAACTCAAAAAATCATCAATAGACATGTTTTCAGACCAAGGCAAATTCGACCATGCAGAAATATGGGACTGAATTGGAAACAATGGTTTTTGATAGTACATGAGTTCAGCAGGCATATACGCAGTAGTGCGTGTGCACGTCATTCTATCTGCCCAAAGTGCAAAAGGTAAGAGTCTAGGCCATTGTTTGATGTCACCATTACATGTTTTAGATATGGCTTTCACAATAGGTGGATGCCCTCTCTCTATTTTACCATTGGCCTCTAGATTATATGCAGTAATGAGAGACAAACGAATACCGTGATGCTCAAAGAACTCTTTAGCTTCTCTCGTATTTAACTCTCCACGATCTGCAACTACTTTCTCTATGTACCCAAAGCGACTTATGACATCTTCAAGCAGGAATTTGCAAACATTGTAAGTGGTCTTAGATCGTAGTGCACGTCCCTCTACATGATTAGTTAAGTCTTCTCTTGCAAGTACACTGTAACGCATTTTGTCAATACCTTTAGGCATAGTTACAAGATCTACTACCCACTTGTAGTGAATATAAGGTGGATAAGTAGGATGCAATAGATCTCTATGTTTGACTGATGAATGAAGTTGACAAGCAGAACATGTAGAAACATAGCTACTAATGTCAACATACATCCTAGGCCAATAATAGGTACCTCTAATTTTTTCATATGTTCCAAAAGATCCTTTATGACCTGCCCATAATGTCTCATGCATTTCCTTCATTACTTGCAATTGAAGACCTCGTTTTCCTAGGACTCGTGGATTCTTAACCTTACCTTAGCATGTCTCCAAAGATAACCATTACATAGGAAAAAGTTATGAGCTCGTTTCCTAATGTTAAGGAATCTATTCCTAGTCCAGTTAGGTAATGGTTGTAGTGTACTAAGATACTTTCCTATGTCTCTCCATTCATTTTCATACTCAGACTCATGAAATTGCTCATACTCGTATATATGTGGAACATAGTCAATTAAGTTCACATTCTTTATTACATCACTTTCAAGATCATCAAATCTAGCTCTCGATAACATATCAACAATTGAATTTGACTTACCTGAAATATGAACTAACTCAGGATTTATGAACTTAATATATGAGATCCATCTAAGCATGGCTATATCAAGAGATGAACAATTGGCTATCATTCCAATGAGAGGCAAACAATCACTCTCAACTTTGACATTTGCACCAATGAAATATTTTTTGTCTGTTTTCAAAGCTGTTACCATACCCTATAGTTCTCGTTTGATCTGTGGATATTTTCGTTGTGTTTCATGTAGAATTTTGGCACCAAACCTAATTGCATATCTATTCCCTTCACTATCATCTTGACTTATGACCCAACCTATACCAATAGGACTAGTATCAATAGTCAATATAATAGGTTTGTTAGCAGAATAGTCTACACGCTTAAGGATGGGAGCTTCAAGCAATAATTTCTTCAATTTATGCATAGCTTGATCTTGATCTAGAGAATCTTGCATCTCAGTACCTAGATTAAGAGGAAACCTCTTCCTTTTAATTAGGCCGATAAAGTTATCTTTAAAAACAGGCTTTGCAATAGAGAAAACTTGTTCTAAAGACATAGTCACTTGACTCTTAAGCAAAATGTCATCTAAAATCTCCATAGGATCTATTTTTCTCTCAATTTCTGAAATCAAGATGGCTTTAGGTTTTCTCTTTGGCTTTTGTTTTTGCTCAGGGTCTTGTTTTTGTTCATGTTCTCATGTTTGGTCTTCAGTTTGTTTTGATTGTTCTTGTTTATCTAAAGGCTTCGGTTTTTTTTTCTTTGCTTTGTCTTCTTCCCTTTTTGTTTCTCCTCTTGTTTTTGTTCATTGGGTTGTGATTCTTGTTTTTTATCTTTGGATTTCTCCCTACTCTATGATTGTTTCTATTCCCTCTGAGGTTTGTTTTCGTGTTACTCTTCTTTCACGAGGCTCAGCTTCATCTCTTTTTCGTTTTTCTTCTACATTGGAAATGTGAGAAATAAGAGATTGATCTTCTATCGGTGACTCCCAAGCCGTTATTCTCCTAATATCATCTCGTGCTCTTACTAAAGCCTTTATGGAAAAGTCAACTTCCTTTGTGGGTTTACTTGATTCTACTTGTTGTTCATCAAGAGCTTCTAGTTTCACTCCTCTAGTTCCCACATCCGTTATGGTTATATTTTCATAGTGTTTTTTCATTCCTCCCTTACCATAATTTCCTTGCAAAGGTAGCCTAGATCGATAGTCATAGATTTTTTTGTCTATGTCTATTACTAGTCGTTGCTCCTTAGAGCCTTCAATAGCTCACAATCTCTGAAAAAGTGCTCTAATGAATCACACCAAGGACACCTACGAGGGCCACGCACAAAACCATTTTGATTTTGAGGATTTTGATTAACTTGTGGTGGGAAATTTTGAAATTGAGGATTTTCTTGATAAGGTATTGCTTGAACAGGATAATTAGGATTTTGAAAAGGCAATTGATGTATTTGAGGAGCTTGGGGAGCAACATGTGGTACTTGAGGTGCAAGAGGAGCTTCCATATTATACGGTTGATGATTTTGAAAATTTTGATTTTGAGGATTTTGAAAAGCTATTTGAGAAGCTTGAGGATACATGTTTTGATACATTTGAGGATTTTGCACATGAGGATGAGGATTTTGCATTGAAGGATTATGCATTGGAGGAACTTGATATGCTTGAGTAGGAGCGCCTACTTGTGGATTTTGATTGGTAGCTATAACATGTTGATTAGGCTCTTGAAAAGACATTGGGCTCATTTGATTTTCGAAAGTTTTGGTGTAATTAGATTGTAAAGCATCTATAGTCTTGGCCAAATTGAATGGTCTAGCAATAAGACTTTCCATTTGCTTAGTGAGAATTTCCACTTGAGATTGTTAAACTACACTTTTATTTGGCTCTACTTCAAAACCTTGAGTAGGCTCCATCATTTGAGGAATAAGAGTAGAGTCAAAAATCATAGCATAGGATTGTTCTCTAACTTGCTCCTTAGTTTGTGGAAGACTAGCTTGAGGGCGACTAGTTTGCTCATAAAGCATGGATTGTCTTTGATGTCTATGGGCTACAGCCTCTACTACTTTACGCACATTTTGCCAATTGTCAGTAAGACCATAGCACTTATGTGGCTCTTCTAATTGCCGTTCAACTTCCCTACGAGTTTCAGGATGAAGAAGCTTAAGAAAATTGATTACAAATTCAGGTTCCAAAGTTATCTTATCCTCATCAGGAAGTTGTTCATAGCGTCCAATATACTCATTTTGTAAGTGAATAATAGAGCTACTAGGCTTTGGAGAATTGACCCATCGTAAGAATCCATCTCGATTATGTTGGCTATAATCTTCAAGATAGAATTTCTTTGAGCATCTCCTTTCTAAAATCACTCCAAGGAAGACTATCATATTGAGTGACACGGTTTATGATAGAGCTATCAACAATTTGTTCAAAGAATGATATCAAAAGATCTTCGGGAAGACTAAAAATCATAGCTTGCTCTTCAAACAAATCTAAGTAGCTTGTGATGTTGGTGCCATTAAATTTTCCCTTCTCTCTCAACATAGAAGAGACTACTCTTTGGCCTTGTTTCTCAACAATAAGGATTTGAATCCTTCCTACATCTTATGTGAATAAGCAAGTGATGCACGATGCTCTAGATCTCTCACAAATGCGTTTACTTCACGACGAAGATGTGCACCATACTGTGAGAAATCCAGTGCAACACTTAAGACTGATGATGATGATAGGATAAGGATGAAACAAAGGATATGGATCACAACCTCCCAACAATATCAGAATCAAATGCCACAAAGCATTTCACGTCGGGTTCAAATGTGGAGGTGATTGCAATCCGTGTGGATTGGGTCCGGTCGTGCACACACAGGGTGTATGAAGCAAATGAACGTTGGAAGGTTTAAGGACATGAAAGTGAAATTAATGTTGAGTATGGAGAAGAGAGAGATGTTGAAATGATTATGGGAATGGGAATGTAGGAGTGCAAGTTAGATTTATGAACATGAATGATAAGAATGAAAGAGAACCATACACACGAATCAAATTTGGAAGGAAGAATGGTCCATTGAAGGAGCTTCTTAAACACTTCCTAATTCTAATCCATATGCATAGTCTTCTTTGGATGATATGTATGCATGACGTGAATAGATGGAATCCTTACACATAAACCAGTTTCGAAAGGAAGAATGGTCCAATATTGGAGCTTCTTATACACTTTCAGAAACTATTCAATATGTATGGGTATGTATGGATTATATGCATGCAAGTGAATTATGATGATAGAGTTTACTGTCAAGCTCAGAGAAACATCCTCACTGGTTCAACGCAATACTACGGAGCCTTCTCACACATATAAGAAATAGAAGACATGTAAAAATACTTAAGAGGCTGAGAAGGGAGACAAGAGACAAGTGACAAGTGACATGAATTAAAAGGATTTGAATTAAGATACATGTATAAGATCGTCGTGGTACGTCAAGCTAGGGAGTCTACTGATCAAAGGTGTTCTGACCCTCAAACCATGACAGTTCAATCGAATGTCATACGTAAGAAGGTGAGTTCCACTTCAGTGACCCTATGTATGTCTAGGCTCGTAACGTCTAACTAAAGAAGTCTAAGACTCATTAAAAACAGCTCTAACTCACTCACACGCTCCACCGAGGGTGAGTCAAGATAGAGATGCTGATTTCAAGAGCCTATCCTAGATTGGAGTTCTAACTTAAATTTGAAACTAGGTACTATACTCATACTAGCCCACCTTGGATCCTCACTCGCTCAACCGAGGGTGATCGTCTCAAGGAAACCGTAAGCTAGCAAGAGCCCTATGGATTCCTAACAATGATGCTCTAGGAGTTTGGAGGGGGGTTTATATAGTTTTTTGAATGAATTTGGGCCCTTGGATCTAGAGAAATCAATTCTCAACTCTAGGATCACTACTTTCGATTACAACCCTTTGATTAATCAAATCAATGGTTTGGAATTGTTCTTTCTATCGAATCTAGTGTAAAGGAGTGAAATTTAGGCGCCTTCATTCTCCACTATTGGATTTGGGGATGATCTGGACCGTCGGATCAGTGCTGATATCAGTTTGGATAAGATAAGCGACTATTTTTGGAGAAAAGCTGCATTATTGATCTTTGATTGTCAAATAAGTCTTCTTTTATGGAAAAACTCATGGATCCTCCTTGCTTTAAGCATAAGTGCATCTCCACCCTTGAATATGAGCTCATCTTGATCGTACAACATGGCTCAATCAGCTTTCGCCATGTGGTGGTCCTTCAACCCCTCAATTTGCTTAAACTAGAAAACTGCGGTGATCCTGAAAACTGGACTTTGTGCTCTTTGACCCTCCAAATAGGTTTTAATGAAGATGAAACTTTGTAGGACTATGTTTCCAAAGAACTCCTTCAGGAATATCCAAAAAAAACTTCCATCTGAATCTTCCTTGTACAAGTTTGTCTACATTTGGAAGCTTGCAAGGTGGCATTAAGGTCTCTAGGAAGCTCTGATAGCCTTGAAACTTTGTACAAATATGTAGCCACATATGGTCTTTATACATGCCAAACCATATGGCTAACATAAATTTCTATACAAGAATTTGTAGGGTCAGACTAGAAAAATTACATTTTTATAAAATGAACATAGCATATCAATGTGCTACAAAATCCATTTTCTGCTGAAATTTGGGCTATAGACTGCCTTTGACCAGCTTTGACCGCTACCATGGACTTTCTTGATTTCTTTGAAACTTTGTATGTGAGCTTCCTTTGACATATGCATCCTGGACTTCTCAGGGAATTCCGGCTACCTTCACCAAATATGTTTTTTGTAGGCCTTCACAAGTGAGGGAGGAGAGAAAATCTCGACGACAACGTGTAACAAAGGTGTGTATTTATTCTAGTGTCATGCAGAGAAAATAAGAGATTTTGCCTTGTACATGCATGGTGGCATGATGGAATTGAGATTGCAATGCTTTAAATTGAATTTTTTTTCCACCATGCTTTAAATTGCAATTTGATTTATTTTGTTAATTTGGGGTTTTGCACAACACCCCTACTTTAAATTAAAAAGGAGTGATTTTTTCTTTGATTGCTGCATAGAAAATTCAAACACAACACCTATAGAAGCATGATATCAAGCTATCCATCATGCTATGACATCGGGTTGCGTCAATATTTTATTATTTTTGTGGAGTGCTCTACTGCAAGGAATCCATAAAAGATTATTCTTTTGTGATTGAAGTAAGACCCATGTTTGAACTAGGGATTTTACGGTCACATAATTTATTGATAGTCGTCATAACTTGATTTCTTTGTTGACTGATTTTGGAATTCAAATTATTATACTTATTTGTTTTGCATTTCTCTTGTCTTTGACATTGTAGCAAAATAAGTACTCATTATTGTAGACTTTGAGAACCAAAAACTACAACGTTTCTAATGGGGGAATTTGAATTAGCCACTCTACCACAATCTCGAGTTAAAACCGAGAAGAAAATGTGAAATCATCGTTGAACCTGAGCCAAAGCCTTCATAGACAAACTTTTGGATATTTTGGAGATAATAAGAAAGGAATCTTCTCTACTTTGGATCAAGTAATCCACAAAGTTTCATGAAATGTTTACAAAAGGAGAGTAAAGTTGTCACTTCCATCTATTCTTGGAGTTTTCCCATGTTGTATTTGTGGCACTCTTTGTTAGAATCGAGTCTATGATGAAACAAAATTAAATCACGAAGTACTCTTGTGAAATTGGGCATTGTTCTTTTGATTTTATCATGCACCACTAGCATTAGGAACTCTAACAAAAGTTAATACTAGATGTGTGCAATGGAGGATAATTCAACCCTTGTCTTGCTTATGAGCAGTACAAACATATCTATGTATGTTTCAATATCACTTTCATCAGTATTTTCATTGATGTTTAGCCCACATAGTACATCATGTGCATCGCATGCATCTGTAAGAATGATTTCAATTTTTAGTCATGCACCTTATGCATGGAATGTAGAATCAATGACTTTAGCTTTAAAATGTTGAGGGTACCATGCAACAAGGGGAAACGAACACCACTTCCAATGAGAGGAATGAATTCAAAGATAGGTTGTTGAAAGTAGAGCTAGGCCTTGGCATTTGTCGAATGTCTAGGCTAAGATCGTAGAGCCTTTTCAATTCGCTGATGAGATTTAGAATCTCCTTCATGATATTTTGGACTTACTCCAAAAGCCCAAAGATGTAGGTAAGGCTATTGTTGCTAGACACACTAATACAATAGCAAACTCACCTATGTCTGTTTTGTTGGAAAAGGTTAAGGATCCATCCATTTTCCAAAGGAGTTGTTTGCCTTAACAGGTACCTTGAGTTGTCTTAATTTGATGACTCCTACCACTCCATTTGTTTCAAACACTTCAAAAAATTTAGTAGGCTTAATCCATCCATGAGATCGTTCACCACTGAAAGACCTACAACCTTCTTACTTCTCTCTTGAAGATAATGATTGAAATAAGGACATCGTCTTAATGTTCTTGGAAAAGTGGGATGATTTCCACCAACTAAAGAATACCCAAAACATATGCAAGTGCTAGAGGCCAGTTTGTCGTTAGGCCCTAAGGCGTATGCATGGTGTATGACTCTCTCCGAGACTCATAAGAAAACCCTCAACATAGGATGAATTCACCCATCTCGTCAAAAGCAAGTAAACATCCTCAAGCTATATATATTTATTCAAGAAAAGTATCAAGAAAATACGTTTTTGGAATGCTCAATTCTAGAAAAGCATGTGATGCCAAATCCTGAAGTTGGTTGTCTAACATATACGAGGAGCAAAGCACTAGCTTTCTTGACACTCTAGTATAGATATACTAGTTCAAGATGAAAAGTTAAGAAATTCTTTCAATAAGAAGTACAATGGTGTGGAAGGAGGCGTTCGCCTCCGGCTTGTCCCCAGCCAAGTGCTGGAGAAGTGCGGTCGATAAGTCACGACAGATCATGATTAGATCTAGGAAGATGCTCGAGACTATGCGGCGAGCTCGTAGAGAAGCTCTATATCATAGACTCTGGAGGCTCGAGGAGCAAGTGAACAAAGGAAAATCTCAAGCCCAGAAAGGTCTTCAAAAAATCAGAGCTCTGCTCAGATACGAGGAAGAAATACAAAGGAAAAATTTGCAAATCTTCTTCAAGGAGTGGTGGGCTGGCAAAGCCGACAAACCCACCAAAGAGATGTGTTGTATCCTTAAAAGGAAACATAACAGAGAATCGATCCCCTTATTGCTAGACTTAAATGGCAATGTATGCAATACGGAAGAAGATAATTTTGGGATCATTGAAGGGCACTTCACGAGACTCGTGAGGACCTCGAACCCCCTCTCCCGCCATAGAAGGGACTGTATGGCAGCTATATCTAGGGTTTCACCCCATAGGATACCGCTCAGCATTCGCTCCCTACTACATGCTCCTATCTCTGAAGCAGAAATCATTGAGGTCATTGATGCCCTCCCTTTTGGTAAAAGTCCGGGACCCGACGGGCTCACTAATGAGTTCTTTAAATCCTTCAAGTTGGTGGTTGCCACCCCTCTTCGTCTGGTTTGGCAAGAGGCGCTCAAGTTTGGCGCGCTTCCATCTTGTCTCAACAATGGTATTATCAAGTTAATACATAAAAAAGGGGAAAAGAACAGAATAGAGAACTGGCGTCCTATTACGATGCTCCAAACAGGATACAAGATCATTGCCAAAGTCATTGCCAATAAAATCTCTTGCCACTTGAGAGCATGGTTAAGCGAGGACCAAAAAGGTTTCATCAAAGGCACGTCAATTTTGGAAACCATTATAGATATCTGGGAAGGTCTTGAATTTGCAAATGAGTCTAAACAAGACGTGGTCTTCCTCAAGATCGACTTTGATAAAGCTTACGACAGGCTGGAATGGGACTATATTCTGCAGTCGCTCCAAGATCTTGGATGTAGTCAGAAATTCACCAAGATGATCGCGACCCTTTTCGGTAACGCATCGACCCAAATTAACATTAATGGCAAACTTTCAAAGGTGATCAAACTTAGAAGATCTATCAGACAAGGGTGCCATTGGCTCCACTTCTTTTTGCCATTGCCATGGAAGGGCTTAGCAGGCTGGTGGAGCATCAGGTGGTAGTTGGTAATATCAAAGGCCTCCGTTTGCCTCATGAACACAGTTAGATCACCATGAGACTTTTTGCCGATGATATGAACGTGTTTGTCCACAATGATAGTACCTGCTTGGAGACGTTCTAGAGGTGTCTGGCTACCTTTTGTGAAGCCTCTGGATCCATAATCAACCACTCTAAGACGCCTTTAGAGCTATTGTTGGGTCACAGCCCGACCTTCTCATTGATCATGGCTGTCAAATCATTCCGCAGGGCCAAATTTTTCGGCTTCTTGGGATTCCCTTGGGGTTTGGCGTCTCTAAGGAACAACGGTGGAACTGGGTGCTAGCCAAACTTGAAAACAAGCTTAACTATTGGTGAGGTATGCAAATCAATCTTGCTGGTCGTGCTATGGTTATCAACACGTTCCTCTTATCATCTATCATTTAGTTCCTTTCTTGTTGGAGACCGAAAGAGCAAGATCTGTCCAAAGTGGATAGTATTTGTAGAAACTTCCTTTCGACGGGCGACCACAATAGGAGGGGGGTGCCTGAAATCAAATGCTCCATCTGCACCAGCCATAGAGATAGTGGGGGACTTGGTATCCTGGACATTGGGTGCATGGCTAACAAACTAGCGGCCAAATGGATGATTAAGGCTTGGTGCAATGGGGAGGCCTCATGGGCCAAGTTGATCTTCAGAAACAAGAATGAGTTGGCACTCATGGGTTTCCCAAATCGAAAGAGTCTTGACATCTTGACCTTGATGTTCTCCCCGATCCCCGTCTTCCCGAAAGGCTCAAATCTCGTGTGCTCCCTATGGAAGAGTTGGAATAAAGCCAAAAGCTACACAAGAATAAGTGAAGGTTGGAAGTGGGCTGCCGGTATCAGACAAAATGACTCTATCTGGTTTTCGATCCATGGCATCCGGAGTGTGGAATCTTGGAACATACAAAATGCCAAGAAGTTATTGAACAAAGGCTTCAAAAAATGGAAACATCTCTCGAAACAAGACACCAACTCCTGGATCAACTTCGAGGATATTGACCCTTGCATCAACGTTTCGTATGAAGAATGGAACACTTTGCAAAGCAGTTGCCTTGCCTGTGACCGACACAAAGTTTGCCTTCTCATGGGACATGACACATCGAGCTCGCTTGGTCTCAAATGGCACAATGGGAATAGCCTATCAAAAATCCCGAACATCAAAGAAACAATTGACTATCAAGTTAACCTCAACAAGAAGTGGTGCCTATCATGGACGCGGCTTCGGTGGGACATGAAGTTCATGGCTATCTGGCACCCCCTCATAGAAATCAAAAAGTCGGTCCTGTTATGGAAAATTCTTCATCATGGAATCTGGACCAACCTTAAGGCTAGCAAAGTTTGTGCGACTCCTCCCTGGTGCAAATGCTGCTACAGGTCTATCGAAGATGTATCACACATCTTCTTTACCTGCCCCAACTCCAAGAGACTCTGGCAGACGGTTCGAAAGAGACTTTAGAAACATCTCAGTTGGTAGCAAGCCCTACTAGGAGAAGCGATCGGCTGCTCCGCGACTCTCTCGAACGCCATCAGAGGGGAGGTCCTATGGAAAATCTGGCGAGAAAGATGTGCTTTCAACTTTGATGACTCCCCCAAAGAGTGGTCAATTGAGAAATTGTTGTTCCTCCTTGGCAAAAGGATTGTTAACTGTAAGAAACCCCTCCCCCCCTTCAGGCATCCTCAAGTACTCCTTTTGATCAATAACAAGATTAAACCCAAGTGGGCCCCACATGAGGGTGATGAGAGGGTGATTAACCTTCTTTGTAATGCCATCTAAGCTCTCTAAATGCTTCCCCTACTTTGTGGGATTTGGGGGGTCCCGTGGCCACTAGTCCCCTTCTCTTGTACTTTTCTTTATTTAATTCAAGTCCGGGAGAGTAGGCTAATGCCGAACTTCTTTTATATTAAAAAAAAGTACAATAGTGCAATAGATTCCATGTTCAATCGTTTGCTCAAGTTATTTGATTCTCTACAAGGAATCACAAGCCCTTGAAGAACAAATTGCAAGCTAATGAATGTTGGAAGGTTTAAGGACATGAAAGTGAAATTAATGTTGAGTATGGAGAAGAGAGAGATGTTGAAATGATTATGGGAATGGGAATGTAGGAGTGCAAATTAGATTTATGAACATGAATGATAAGAATGAAAGAGAACCATACACATGAATCAAATTTGGAAGGAAGAATGGTTCATTGAAGGAGCTTCTTAAACACTTCCTAATTCTAATCCATATGCATAGTCTTCTTTGGATGATATGTATGCATGACGTGAATAGATGGAATCCTTACACATAAACCAGTTTCGAAAGGAAGAATAGTCCAATATTGGAGCTTCTTATACACTTTCAGAAACTAATCAATATGTATGGGGATGTATGGATTATATGCATGCAAGTGAATTATGATGATAGAGTTTACTCTCAAGCTCAAAGAAACATCCTCACTGGTTCAACGCAATACTGCGGAGCCTTCTCACACATAGAAGAAATAGAAGACATCTAAAAATACTTAAGATACTGAGAGACGAGACAAGAGACAAGTGACAAGTGACATGAGTTAAAAGGATTTGAATTAAGATACATGTATAAGATCGTCGTGGTACGTCAAGCTAGGCAGTCTACTGATCAAAGGTGGTTCCGACCCTCAAACCATGACAGTTCAACGGAATGTCACACGTAAGAAGGTGAGTTCCACTTCAGTGACCCTATGTATGTCTAGGCTCGTAACGTCTAACTAAAGAAGTCTAAGACTCATTAAAATGAGCTCTAACTCACTCACACGCTCCACCAAGGGTGAGTCAAGATAGAGATGCTAGTTTCAAGAGCCTATCCTAGATTGGAGTTCTAACTTAAATTTGAAACTAGGTACTATACTCATACTAGCCCACCTTGGATCCTCACTCGCTCAACCGAGGGTGATCGTCTCAAGGAAACCGTAAGCTAGCAAGAGCCCTATCGATGCCTAACAATGATGATCTAGGAGTTTGGAGGGGGGTTTATATAGTTTTTTGAATGAATTTGGGCCCTTGGATCTAGAGAAATCAACTCTCAACTCTAGGATCACTACTTTCGATTACAACCATTTGATTAATCAAATCAATGGCTTGGAATTGTTCTTTCTATCAAATCTAGTGTAAAGGAGTGAAATTTAGGCGCCTTCATTCTCCACCATTGGATCTAGGGATGATCTGGACCGTCGAAGCAGTGCTCACATCAGTTTGGAGAAGATAAGCCACTATTTTTGGAGAAAAGCTACATTATTGATCTTTCATTGTCAAATAAGTCTTCTTTTATGGAAAAACTCGTGGATCCTCCTTGCTTTAAGCATAAGTGTATCTCCACCCTTGAATATGAGCTCATCTTGATCGTACAACATGGCTCAATCAGCTTTCGCCATGTGGTGGTGCTTCAACCCTTCAATTTGCTTAAACTAGAAAACTGTCGTGATCCTGAAAACTGGACTTTGTGCTCTTTGACCCTCCAAATAGGCTTTGATGAAGATGAAACTTTGTAGGACTATGTTTCCAAAGAACTCCTTCAGGAATATGCAAAAAAAACTTCCATCTGAATCTTCCTTGTACAAGTTTGTCTACATTTGGAAGCTTACAAGGTGGCATTAAGGTCTCTAGGAAGCTCTGATAGCCTTGAAAACTTTGTACAAATATGTAACCACATATGGTATTTATACATGCCAAACCATATGGCTAACATAAATTTCTATACAAGAATTCTGTAGGGTCAAACTAGAAAAATTACATTTTTACAAAATGAACATAGCATATCAATGTGCTACAAAATCCATTTTCTGCTGAAATTTTGGGCTATAGACTGCCTGTGACAATCTTTACAAGTATATGAATTTTCATCTAATTTGGTGACAATGAAAGTTTTACCCTAATTTCCTAACTTTGACTAGCTTTGAGCGCTACCATGGACTTTCTTAATTTCTTTGAAACTTTGTATGTGAGCTTACTTTGACATCCTTGATGCATCCTGGACTTCTCGGGGAATTTCGGCTACCTTCACCAAATATGTTTTTTGTAGGCCTTCACAAGTGAGAGAGGAGAGAAAATCTCGACGACATTCGCCCCCACTAAACCTGCGGTTCCTCCGGAAGCGCCACTCTAGTGTTCCTAAAAAACATAAGTTTCAAGCATCATATTCTTTTAAAGGAAAATAGGCAATAGGAAGGAGAGATTGATGATATGCGTGAATGAGAAGGCAACATGATATCAAGCAACATATGTATGAAAGGAAAAATTAAAACAGGCAACATGAATATGCATAAATAAATAGGTAACATGACCATGCAACATTGTTATGAATGAGTAGGCAATGTGACATGAAGCAAAATTTGCATGAAAGAAAGAATTGAAACATGCAACATAAATATGCATGAACAAATAGGCAACATATATGCAAATGAACAAGAAACATTGACAACAAGAAAGAAAACAAACAAGCATCAATATGAAGTGGAAGTGGATGTATTGAGTCGTTTTAAGCATCAGTTCCTCTCATCTTGAAGAAAAACTTGTACCTTTTTTATAAAGCAATCTACCTTAAATACGATTATAAACAAAGATTTAGGATTTTCAAGAGACATCTTTCATCTTTAGCTTATTTTAGATCAACTCCTTTCCTACATAAATATGAATATGCTCTTTCTCTCATAACATGCAAGGAAATCTAACTAAACTCCACTAATGCATAAATCTGCCTATATAGCCCATGATTTATTCTACTATGCCTCTTTATCCTCCTTTGGCTTGCTCTTTTTTTTTAATGATGATGATGATTCGGCAACTTTATGGTTACGATCACTTTTTTGGGGTGGAAGAAAGTGTAAACTTCCTGGTAACATGTAGCATTTTTTTTTTATGACAGGGAAAAATTAAATCCCGATACAAGGTACAACCATTTTTGATGACGGAGAACAGTTTTTTACACTCCGATACAAGTGCTGTGAGATGGACTAAGGATGTAGAAACATGCAATAGCAGGAGCTAGGATTTCAACAATTATGCTTTCGATACAGGATACATATGCATGTTTATATATGAAAGTCATGTCACCAAAATAAACCTCCAAATCTACATGCCCTATCTTTCCACAATCCTAGATTATAATCAATTTCTTAGTAGATAAGTTACTACTTAAGATATAATTTTACACAAGTAGAGAAATCATCATTTGCCCTTTTTGACTCAAGTGATGTGGATATGCAATGCAATGCAAAGACTGAAAGAAAACATGCATGAAACAAGCATGGAAAAAAAAATAGAACATGGATACTCCTGTTTATTTTTATTTTTTATTTTTATTTTTTATTTTTCTTTTGTTTTATTTTTATTTTTATTTTTTTATAACATGGATACTCCTGCTTATGAATTGGCCTCATTGTTGTCATCTTCTTCAATGTCCTCATCCAAAATGTACTTGTCATTATCATGCTTCTTGAATAACTTTATCCTTTTACCTGCAATCAAAGTTTTTAGTGCAACACCATTTAATTCACAAAGAGCATACGTACCATTGTTGTTGACTTTTGATACTATGTATGGCCCAAAGCACCGTTGAGTGATCTTTTTGTGTGCATCATATTGAGAGTCAAATGTACTATCATAAATGAGCACCCAATCTCCTACTTCAATTGGAGTAGGACGTAGTCGATGAGTTTTATCAAAATAATGCTTATTCTTCATTCTAGATTCTCTTAATTTTTCAACGGCATCATCAAGTCTTAATTTACCTTGTTCTAACTATTTAATGCGCAAACTCAAAAGATCATCAGTAGACATGTTTCCAGACCAAGGCAAATTCGACCATGCAGAAATATGGGACTGAATTGGAAACAATGGTTTTTGACAGTACATGAGTTCAGCAAGCATATATGCAGTAGTGCATGTGCACGTCATTCTATCTGCCCAAAGTGCAAAAGGTAAGAATCTAGGCTATTGTTTGATGTCACCATTACATGCTTTAGATATGGCTTTCACAATAGGTGGATGCCCTCTCTCTATTTTACCATTGGCCTCTGGATTATATGCAGTAATGAGAGACAAACGAATACCGTGATGCTCAAAGAACTCTTTAGCTTCTCTCGTATTTAACTCTCCAGGATTTGCAACTACTTTCTCTATGTACCCAAAGCGACTTATGACATCTTCAAGCAAGAATTTGCAAACATTGTAAGTGGTCTTAGATCGTAGTGCACGTCCCTCTACATGATTAGTTAAGTCTTCTCTTGCAAGTACAATGTAACGCATTTTGTCAATACCTTTAGGCATAGTTACAAGATCTACTACCCACTTGTAGTGAATATAAGGTGGATAAGTAGGATGCAACAGATCTCTATGTTTGACTGATGAATGAAGTTGACAAGCAGAACATGTAGAAACATAGCTACTAATGTCAACATACATCCTAGGCCAATAATAGGTACCTCTAATTTTTTCATATGTTCCAAAAAATCCTTTATGACCTGCCCATAATGTCTCATGCATTTCCTTGATTACTTGCAATTGAAGACCTCGTTTTCCTAGGACTCGTTGTGGATTCTTAACCTTACCTTAGCATGTCTCCAAAGATAACCATTACATAGGAAAAAGTTATAAGCTCGTTTCCTAATGTTAAGGAATCTATTCCTAGTCCAATTAGGTAATGGTTGTAGTGTACTAAGATACTTTCCTATGTCTCTCCATTCATTTTCATACTCAGACTCATGAAATTGCTCATACTCGTATATATGTGGAACATAGTCAATTAAGTTCACATTCTTTATTACATCACTTTCAAGATCATCAAATCTAGCTCTCGATAACATATCAACAACTGAATTTGACTTACCTGAAATATGAACTAACTCAGGATTTATGAACTTAATATATGAGATCCATCTAAGCATGGCTATATCAAGAGATGAACAATTGGCTATCATTCCAATGAGAGGCAAACAATCACTCTCAACTTTGACATTTGCACCAATGAAATATTCTTTGTTTGTTTTCAAAGCTGTTACCATACCCCATAGTTCTCGTTTGATTTGTGGATATTTTCGTTGTGTTTCATGTAGAATTTTGGCACCAAACCTAATTGCATATCTATTCCCTTCACTATCATCTTGACTTATGACCCAACCTATACCAATAGGACTAGTATCAACAGTCAATATAATAGGTTTGTTAGCAGAATAGTCTACACGCTTAAGGATGGGAGCTTCAAGCAATAATTTCTTCAATTTATGCATAGCTTGATCTTGATCTAGAGAATCTTGCATCTCAGTACCTAGATTAAGCGGAAACCTCTTCCTTTTGATTAGGCCGATTAAGTTATCTTTAAAAACAGGCTTTGCAATAGAGAAAACTTGTTCTAAAGACATAGTCACTTGACTCTTAAGCAAAATGTCATCTAAAATCTCCATAGGATCTATTTTTCTCTCAATTTCTGAAATCAAGATGGCTTTAGGTTTTCTCTTTGGCTTTTTTTTTTGCTCAGGGTCTTGTTTTTGTTCATGTTCTCATGTTTGGTCTTCAGTTTGTTTTGATTGTTCTTGTTTACCTAAAGGCTTCGGTTTTTTTTTCTTTGCTTTGTCTTCTTCCCTTTTTGTTTCTCCTCTTGTTTTTGTTCATTGGGTTGTGATTCTTGTTTTTTATCTTTGGATTGTGATGTTTCTCCCTACTCTATGATTGTTTCTATTCCCTCTGAGGTTTGTTTCGTGTTACTCTTCTTTCACTAGGCTCAACTTCATCTCTTTTTCGTTTTTCTTCGACATTGGAAATGTGAGAAATAAGAGATTGATCTTCTATCGATGACTCCCAAGCCGTTATTCTCCTAATATCATCTCGTGCTCTTACTAAAGCCTTTATGGAAAGTCAACTTCCTTTGTGGGTTTACTTGATTCTACTTGTTGTTCATCAAGCGCTTCTAGTTTCATTCCTCTAGTTCCGACATCCGTTATGGTTATATTTTCATAGTGTTTTTTCATTCCTCCCTTACCATAATTTCCTTGCAAAGGTAGCCTAGATCGATAGTCACAGATTTTCTTGTCTATATCTATTACTAGTCGTTGCTTCTTAGAGCCTTCAATAGCTCACAATCTCTCAAAAAGTGCTCTAACGAATCACACCAAGGACACCTACGAGGGCCACGCACAAAACCATTTTGATTTTGAGGATTTTGATTAACTTGTGGTGGGAAATTTTGAAATTGAGGATTTTGTTGATAAGGTATTGCTTGAACAGGACAATTAGGATTTTGAAAAGGCAATTGATGTATTTGAGGAGCTTGGGGAGCAACATGTGGTACTTGAGGTGCAAGAGGAGCTTCCATATTATACGGTTGATGATTCTGAAAATTTTGATTTTGAGGATTTTGAAAAGCTATTTGAGAAGCTTGAGGATACATGTTTTGATACATTTGAGGATTTTGCACATGAGGATGAGGATTTTGCATTGAAGGATTATGCATTGGAGGAACTTGATATGCTTGAGTAGGAGCGCCTACTTGTGGATTTTGATTGGTAGCTATAACATGTTGATTAGGCTCTTGAAAAGACATTGGGCTCATTTGATTTTGGAAAGTTTTGGTGTAATTAGATTGTAAAGCATCTATAGTCTTGGCCAAATTGGATTGTCTAGCAATAAGACTTTCCAGTTGCTTAGTGAGAATTTCCACTTGAGATTGTTAAACTACACTTTTATTTGGCTCTACTTTAAAACCTTGAGTAGGCTCCATCATTTGAGGAATAGGAGTAGAGTCAAAAATCATAGCATAGGATTGTTCTCTAACTTGCTCCTTAGTTTGTGGAAGACTAGCTTGAGGGAGACTAGTTTGCTCATAAAGCATGGATTGTCTTTGATGTCTATGGGCTACAGCCTCTACAACTTTACGCACTTTTTGCCAATTGTCAGTAAGACCATAGCGCTTATGTGGCTCTTCTAATTGCCGTTCAACTTCCCTACGAGTTTCAGGATGAAGAAGCTTAAGAAAATTCATCACAAGATCAGGTTCCAAAGTTATCTTATCCTCATCAGGAAGTTGTTCATAGCATCTAATATACTCATTTTGTAAGTGAATAATAGAGCTACTAGGCTTTGGAGAATTGACCCATCGTAAGAATCCATCTCGATGATGTTGGCTATAATCTTCAAGATAGAATTTCTTTGAGCATCTCCTTTCTAAAATCACTCCAAGGAAGACTATAATATTGAGTGACACGGTTTATGATAGAGCTATCAACAATTTGTTCAAAGAATGATATCAAAAGATCTTCGGGAAGACCAAAAATCATAGCTTGCTCTTCAAACAAATCTAAGTAGCTTGTGATGTTGGTGCCATTAAATTTTCCCTTCTCTCTCAACATAGAAGAGACTACTCTTTGGCCTTGTTTCTCAACAATAAGGATTTGAATCCTTCCTACATCTTATGTGAATAAGCAAGTGATGCACGATGCTCTAGATCTCTCACAAATGCGTTTACTTGACGACGAAGATGTGCACCATACTGTGAGAAATCTAGTGCAACACTTAAGACTGATGATGATGATAGGATTAGGATGAAACAAAGGATATGGATCACAACCTCCCAACAAGCTCAGAATCAAATGCCACGAAGCATTTCACGTCGGGTTCAAATGTGGAGGTGATTGCAATCCGTGTGGATTGGGTCCGGTCGTGGCACACAAAGGGTGTATGAAGCAAATGAAGGTTGGAAGGTTTAAGGACATGAAAGTGAAATTAATGTTGAGTATGGAGAAGAGAGAGATGTTGAAATGATTATGGGAATGGGAATGTAGGAGTGCAAGTTAGATTTATGAACATGAATGATAAGAATGAAAGAGAACCATACACACGAATCAAATTTGGAAGGAAGAATGGTCCATTGAAGGAGCTTATTAAACACTTCCTAATTCTAATCCATATGCATAGTCTTCTTTGGATGATATGTATGCATGACGTGAATAGATGGAATCCTTACACATAAACCAATTTCGAAAGGAAGAATGGTCCAATATTGGAGGTTCTTATACACTTTCAGAAACTATTCAATATGTATGGGTATGTATGGATTATATGCATGCAAGTGAATTATGATGATAGAGTTTACTGTCAAGCTCAAAGAAACATCCTCACTGGTTCAACGCAATACTACGGAGCCTTCTCACACATATAAGAAATAGAAGACATGTAAAAATACTTAAGAGGCTGAGAAGGGAGACAAGAGACAAGTGACATGAATTAAAAGGATTTGAATTAAGATACATGTATAAGATCGCCGTGGTACGTCAAGCTAGGGAGTCTACTGATCAAAGGTGGTTTTGACCCTCAAACCATGACAGTTCAACCGAATGTCATACGTAAGAAGGTGAGTTCCACTTCAGTGACCCTATGTATGTCTAGGCTCGTAACGTCTAACTAAAGAAGTCTAAGACTCATAAAAAACAGCTCTAACTCACTCACACGCTCCACCGAGGGTGAGTCAAGATAGAGATGCTGATTTCAAGAGCCTATCCTAGATTGGAGTTCTAACTTAAATTTGAAACTAGGTACTATACTCATACTAGCCCACCTTGGATCCTCACTCGCTCAACCGAGGGTGATCCTCTCAAGGAAACCGTAAGCTAGCAAGAGCCCTATGGATGCCTAACAATGATGCTCTAGGAGTTTGGAGGGGGGTTTATATAGTTTTTTTAATGAATTTGGGCCCTTGGATCTAGAGAAATCCATTCTCAACTCTAGGATCACTACTTTCGATTACAACCCTTTGATTAATCAAATCAATGGTTTGGAATTGTTCTTTCTATTGAATCTAGTGTAAAGGAGTGAAATTTAGGCGCCTTCATTCTCCACCATTGGATCTGGGGATTATGTGGACCGTCGGATCAGTGCTGATATCAGTTTGGATAAGATAAGCCACTATTTTTGGAGAAAAGCTGCATTATTGATCTTTGATTGTCAAATAAGTCTTCTTTTATGGAAAAACTCGTGGATCCTCCTTGCTTTAAGCATAAGTGCATCTCCACCCTTGAATATGAGCTCATCTTGATCGTACAACATGGCTCAATCAGCTTTCGCCATGTGGTGGTCCTTCAACCATTCAATTTGCTTAAACTAGAAAACTGTCGTGATCCTGAGAAGTGGACTTTGTGCTCTTTGACCCTCCAAATAGGTTTTGATGAAGATGAAACTTTGTAGGACTATGTTTCCAAAGAACTCCTTCAGGAATATGCAAAAAAAACTTCCATCTGAATCTTCCTTGTACAAGTTTGTCTACATTTGGAAGCTTGCAAGGTGGCATTAAGGTCTCTAGGAAGCTCTGATAGCCTTGAAACTTTGTACAAATATGTAGCCACATATGGTCTTTATACATGCCAAACCATATGGCTAACATAAATTTCTATACAAGAATCTGTAGGGTCAGACTAGAAAAATTACATTTTTATAAAATGAACATAGCATATCAATGTGCTACAAAATCCATTTTCTGCTGAAATTTGGGCTATAGACTGCCTTTGACAACCTTTACAAGTATATGAATTTTCATCTAATTTGGTGACAATGAAATTTTTACCCTAATTTCCTAACTTTGACCAGCTTTGACCGCTACCATGGACTTTCTTGATTTCTTTGAAACTTTGTATGTGAGCTTCCTTTGACATCCTTGATGCATCTTGGACTTCTCGGGGAATTCCGGCTACGTTCACCAAATATGTTTTTTGTAGGCCTTCACAAGTGAGAGAGGAGAGAAAATCTCGACGACAACGTGTAACAAAGGTGTGTATTTATTCTAGTGTCATGCAGAGAAAATAAGAAATTTTGCCTTGTACATGCATGGTGGCATGATGGAATTGAAATTGCAATGCTTTAAATTGAATTTTTTTTCCACCATGCTTTAAATTGCAATTTGATTTATTTTGTTAATTTGGGGTTTTGCACAACACCCCTACTTTAAATTAAAAAGGAGTGATTTTTTCTTTGATTGCTGCATAGAAAATTCAAACACAACACCTATAGAAGCATGATATCAAGCTATCCATCATGCTATGACATCGGGTTGCGTCAATATTTTATTATTTTTGTGGAGTGCTCTACTGCAAGGAATCCATAAAAGATTATTCTTTTGTGATTGAAGTAGGACCCATGTTCGAACTAGGGATTTTACGGTCACATAATTTATTGATAGTCGTGATAACTTGATTTCTTTGTTGACTGATTTTGGAATTCAAATTATTATACTTATTTGTTTTGCATTTCTCTTGTCTTTGACATTGTAGCAAAATAAGTACTCATTATTGTAGACTTTGAGAACCAAAAACTACAACCTTTCTAATGGGGGAATTCGAATTAGCCACTCTACCACAATCTCGAGTTATAACCGAGAAGAAAATGTGAAATGATCGTTGAACCTGAGCCAAAGCCTTCATAGGCAAACTTTTGGATATTTGGAGATAATAACAAAGGAATCTTATCTACTTTGGATCAAGTAATCCACAAAGTATCATGAAATGTTTACAAAAGGAGAGTGAAGTTGTGACTTCCATCTATTCTTGGAGTTTTCCCATGTTGTATTTGTGGCACTCTTTGTTAGAATCGAGTCTATGATGAAACAAAATTAAATGACGAAGTACTCTTGTGAAATTGGGATGATTTCCACCAACTAAAGAATACCCAAAACATATGCAAATGGTAGAGGCCACTTTGTCGTTAGGCCCTAAGGCCTATGCATGGTGTATGACTCTCTCCGAGACTCATAAGAAAACCCTCAACATAGGATGAATTCACCCATCTCGTCAAAAGCAAGTAAACATCCTCAAGATATATATATTTATTCAGGCATCCTCAAGTACTCCTTTTGATCGATAACAAGATTAAACCCAAGTGGGCCCCACATGAGGGTGATGAGAGGGTGATTAACCTTCTTTGTAATGCCATCTAAGCTCTCTAAACGCTTCCCCTACTTTGTGGGATTTGGGGCGTCCCGTGGCCACTAGTCCCCCTCTCTTGTACTTTTCTTTATTTAATTCAAGTTCGGGAGAGTAGGCTAATGCCGAACTTCCTTTATATTGAAAAAAAGTACAATCGTGCAATAGATTCCATGTTCAATCCTTTGCTCAAGTTATTTGATTCTCTACAATGAATCACAAGTCCTTGAAGAACAAATTGCTCCCTCCTAGTGAGAATGAAATTCTTCAATGTAGTTATATAGCAAGTAGTTCCCAAGAATTCCAAAATCACTCAAAGTGGTACTTAAAGTCCAAAGATTGATATCACCTAGTAGTGTATCAATCTAGATCAAATTTGTACATTTTGAATCTGAAAAGCATTTCAATATCCTTGGACTTGAGATAAGGGAAAGATCTCTAGAAATCCCATGGGTAAGAAAAGATGCTTTTGATAGCTCAAGAGATCTTAAATGATAAAAACTTAGTCTTTTTTCTTGTTGCAAGGTCAACAAGACATGATGAAGCTTCGAAAGATTTATCCAAGAAATGTCGATTGGAACTACTATGAAGTTTGCCCAAGTACTGGCAATCAAATTCCTTTTGGGAATTTTTTCACTCAAGTTCCATTTCTCCAATGGAAGTGTGAAAAGAGTAAGGTGTTTCAAGTTGGACCAAAGTAAAAATTCCAAGCATGTAGTCTAGAACTTTGATGATGGTAATTAAGTCTCTAGAAGGTAACACATAATTTTGCCTATCCTTCAAGGGATTTTGGTAAAATCCAAAAAGCATGATTAGATTCTTAGATTTAAGTAGTATAGAGATTCATATAAAGTCCCCTCGAGGGTGGCTACTTATAGCTTCAATAAGAAAGGAATCTAAAGACAAGAAGTAAAAAAGCTCTTGATGCTACAAATTGGTCAAGAATAAACCAATTGGACTTGAGTTTTTGAAAATTCAAGTACTTGGAAATATTATAACTGGATTTCATTTGGAAACCTTAGAAAAGAGGAATGGATATTCTATTGGTATATTTATCAAGCGTAAATGCTTGGCTAAATATTCACCATAATACTCTCTTCTTTTTCATCTCACATGAGGAACCTCATGTGAACACATGCTTGTCATTATTCGCATGATTATCTTGGACAAATGTAAATGGTAAAAGAAGATGGAATCTTGTGGATGTAGGAGAGTTAAGCCACGAATTTTTTGGTGAAAGAATCAAATCAATTATTTACCTCAAGTGTAGGAACACTTTTAGCTGAAGGTAAATTCAAAATTCAAACTCAAATGATGAGCATAAATAGAGATGATTTACTCGCAAGGCTGGTGTGCCATCTTTGAGAGACCTTGAGCTTCACCATTGAGCACACATTGTGGTCAACTCATGTATGAGTAGTGCACTACACTTCCCTTCTATTATATGTTCATTATCATATACATTTTCATTTATTCCTTTAAGAACATCTACATTGCATCTTCATCATCTCACTGATTTAGCAAAAACCGTTTCTTTGTGTGTACTCAATCATTTTTCTTGCTTTGACTTGGTGCTTTTAGATAGAAGCATCTAATACCTATATATCAAGTCTCATCAACTTTGGTTCAGCCAAGCGTGAGATATGGAGTAAGGAAGGTGACTATGTTTGCACAGCTCCTAGTTCCTGAAATGTCAGGAGGACCACCTGACTTGCTAGATTTATTTCACAGCGTATGATGACTCCAAATTAATGAAATAAATTGTTTTAGTTAGCTACACACTTCAATTAGATTTGTGCAAAAGCTCTCTAGTAAACTCATGCTAGTTTGTGAGCTCTAAGTAAAACACTGAGCACCTACATTCCAGAAATAGAAGAATTCTTCAGACTCCTTGCATATGCAAGTTATTTGTTTTGATGCAAAATTTTGCGAATGATGTCCAAAGTACTTCATGGCTCTAAATAAATTAATTTGAATCCAAATGAGTCTATTAAGCCTCTTAGGAGTGAACTTGGCAAGTGTAGAGCAGGTTTTGTGCAACAGTAGCTCATCTCTAGAACATACCAATCCATCCCCTCATAGTGGTATCAGAGCAATAACAAATCAACATGGGAGATGATTTTCCTTCGTCAATAGACAAATGGGATCGAGGTAATTACTTAGCAATGGAATCTTATCTTCAAGGGAGAAACCTATATGGCTACATATATAAAGATGAGATCATGCCAATTGTCAGAAGCAAATGACAACCAACTCAAGAAGAACAAGAGAGGTTGATCACATGGTTTGAAAGGATGCTCTAGCCAGGTCATACACTCGTAACTGAATCTCTAGTTTTTTCCTTCCACTTATCAAGAGTTGCAAGGTTTCACAGGATAGAATGCTCTTGAAGCATTCTTCTCATCAAGAATCAAGGCAAGAAAGAATCAACTATGGATGGAGTTCACCACACTCAAGAAGATTCCCAAGCAAAGTGTGAGTGATTTTGTCACCAAAATGAAGGATCCAGTAGATCATCTTGGAAGAATCGGAGAGATGAAGAGAAGATAGTGAGGCAAGTAATTACTAGAATAAATGTGGATGAAAAAAGGGAAGCTTTCACCATAGCCATGGACATCTGCACAAGGGACAACCATTCAAACATGAGGAAAAGCTTATGTAGAATGGAGACAACTCAAAAGGTAATCAATCCTCTACCCTATATACAGATAAGAACAAGAATAAACTTGGTAACATAAAAATTTTGATGATGAAGGTAGCTCTTGTCCATGTGCCATATGTGTCTTAACTTATCAGATTACTAGGAATTGCTTAAGAATCCTAGAAATCAAAGAGGTGAAGGATACAACAGAGGAGGCTATGTAAGCTCAACAGGTAGATTCAATAAAATCAATCGTTACAACAATAAGCATCAAGGAGGATATAGATGAAAGAGAAACTACAACAATTATGCAGATGATCAAACTCAAGAGGATCCATAACTTTCTAACGAATATGACTATCAAGTAAGTTAAAGAAGATGAACATGTATTCTATACATGCTCAGGATGTTCAAATCATGTAGCAGGGAATGTAGCTCTACTCTTAGACATAGAGGACCCAAGGAATAGACATGAAGTCTGAACGAGGTGACATAAGGAATCCAGTGGAGAATATAGGCAATGTGAAAAATTTAGATGGTAATATGGACCTATTGGGCAAGGTTTTCTATGTGCCAACCATAACCAAAAACCTCATAACGCTTGACCGATTGTTGAAAAAGGATTGTAGGTCAAATTCACAAGGAATGGAGCATTTGTAGAGGATCCACATAAGGGATTCAAGAGGATAGAAAGAGGAGAAAAGTCAGGTTAACTATTTACATTTGAGCTCCAAGACACTAGGAACATTGCATTGTTCAATTATGGTAGTCAAACATTATCAGAATTGGAAATTTCCAGCAAGAGGTTAGCTCATATACTTTAAAGAGCTTAGAAGCAAATCAATAGGGATCAAATGCTTGGTCTACCTAATATCTCCAAGCAACATATGATTTAGAAATGTAGTGCTCGTCAATTTGGCAAGTCTCCCAGACAACCATTCACAAACAAGAGATATATTCATGGAGACCTATTAGAGATAGTCCATACAAATGTATGGATACCAAGCAAAGAACCATCAATCTCGGGATCTAGGTATTATGTGTCATTTATTGATGATTGTAGTAGATGGGGAATATTATACTTCATGAAACATAAGGATAAAGTGTTTTCATGTGCTTTAGGAAATATCTTTGTTTAGTAGAAAGTCAAATAGGAAAAAATGTTGAAGAGGAAAAGGTCAGATGGAGGAGGAGAATATTTCTCCCATGGATTTGATTCTTATCTCCAAGAGAAAGAATCAAAAGAGACATCACAACTAGGTATACTCTAGAGCGAAATGGAGTGGTAGAGAGAAGAAATAGAACCATAGTGGAGGTTGCAAGATCAATGCTAAATGAGAAGAAGTTTTTGAATTACCTATGGGAAGAGGCTGCATCCATAGCCACCTATCTAATCAATAGACTCCCATCAAAAGCATTGAATTGGATGAAACCATCTTGAGCATGGAATGGAAGAGAACTTAGTCTTGATCATTACAGGAGTTTTGGGTGTATATCATATGCACACATACCTTCACAAATCAGAGGAAAATTGGACCCAAAGGCAGGTAAATGTATATTCATTGGCTATGACCTTAATCAGAAAGGTTATAGACTATATAATCCAAGAAATAAAAGTTTCATTGTAAGTAGAGATGTTGTGTTTGATGAAAATAAATCTTGGTTTGAAGATGATTGCACGAAAATCAAACTTCCCTATGACCTAGATGAAGACTTTCCAACATTGTCAAAAAGTGATGAACATATACATGAAGAATCAAGTGATTCTTAAGAAGACCAAAAGAGTCCAAGAAGGGAAATCAACTCTTGGAACTCTAAAGGCAAGACAAACTATAGGAGATGAGAGATGTGGTAGAATCATCTCAACAAACTATAAGGAGGTCTACTAGAGTAGAAAGGAAGCTAGAAAGGTATGGTTATGATACATGCTTGGTCACTAAGCATTCTATTTACATAACTGAAGATACAAACTCAGAAGAACCATCAACATATGAGGAGGCCAAGAAGAAGTTAGAAGGCACAGATGCCATGAAAGTAGAGATAGAAGCTCTACAAGAGAATCAAACTTGGAAATTGGTTTCGAAGAAACCATCTACCAAGGTCATTGGATCAAGGTGGATGTACAAGGTAAAGAAGTCTTCTAATGGATGAATTACTAGGTATAGAGCAAGGATTGTAGCTAAAGGGTTTGCTCAAACCCAAGGTGTTGATTATGAAGAGACATTCTCACCTGTGGCAAATATGTCTACAATTAGAGCTCTCATGAGTATAGCATCTTCTAAAAATTGGAATATCTATCAAATGGATGTTAAAAATACTTTTTTAAATGGTTGGATTTGAGAGGACGTATACATGGATCAACCTCCTAGCTTTAAGATCAATCATATCCAAAGTATGTATGCACATTGAAGAAAGCCTTGTATGGTGTGAAGCAAGCTCCTAAAGCTTCGAATCATAGGTTAATCACTTATTTGCAAGATAAAGGATTTATGGTAAGAAAGGCATATCCTTCCCTCTTCATAAAGAGGAATCACTTAGAGGTCATATACCTTTGTGTATATGTGGATGACATAATTATTACAAGTAATGATGCAGATGGAATGAAGAGAATCAAAGCTTAGATGAAAGAAGAGTTCAAGATTAGTGATCTTGGCTTGGGAGTCAGGTATGTTTCTAAGTTAGAGAAAGTACATTGGAGGTATGCTTAGCGAGTACAAGATGAAAAATAAAATGGTTGTAGGTACACCAATGGAGGTAAATCATAAGCTAAGTGCTCACGAAGTTGAGTTCATTGAAGATGTGACTAATTACCAAAGCTAGGTTGGAAGCTTGAATTATGCTACTCTAACTAGAGTAGATATATCCTATGGAGTTAGTGTGGTGAGTTAATTCATGCACACTCCAAGAAAGCCTCAGATGGAAGCAACCAAAAGAATCTTAAAGTATTTGAAGGGCCCAATTCATGAAGGGTTACACTACCCTTACACCTTTGAAATGGATGTCAAATTATTCTCTAATGCAGATTGGGCAAGCTCTAAGGATGAAAAGAGAAGCACATCAGTATATCCTACCTTTGCAAGTACCATATTGATCTCATCATCATGAAAGAAGCAACCTATAATTGCTCTCTCATCAACATATAAGTTGAATACAGAGGACTTGCAAATGCTACTCAAGAAGCTTTGTGGATTAGGACCCTGTATTCAGATTAAGGGTTGAATATTTCTCTGATTTTCATAATAAAAAAGAACAGTCGTAATGCACCTTTCTTTGTGCACCGTGGCTTTTCTAGGGCTTTTGCTAAAGTGAAAGCTTCATATTACTAGCCATGTATGAAATATGACATAAGGAGGTATATGAAAGAATGTTTGTATGCATTGAAGAATCATGCCCCTGACAATTTATTTCAAGAACAATTATGATTACAACTATGCGCAGACTCTACCTGACAAGCTAGGAGAACCGATGATTTATCACCATGGATTCTGATTAACCGTGACTTCTTTTGATCCAATATGAACTTTTTGATCGCTCAATTTCTCTCTATGAATTCTGATAATTATCGTTTTTTACACGCAAAAATTCTATGACTTCTCTAATTTCTCCACCTATCATCTACTGCAACACATATAGAGTCTATGTTTTTTAGAGAAGCATTTTTTTCCCATCTCAGATTTGCTTGCGCAGTTCTAAATTAGTTTGCCCGATCAATAAAAACTCGCTTAAGTCATGATTATTTTGTGAATTCACACATTGCAGGTGATTATGTACGTACAAAATGCTTTTCAATTTAGCGATTGGTTTGTTTCCGCCGTTCATACAGCTTTGGAAAATTATAGATAATTCTGTTGATGTCTCCAACGATGAAATAAGAATTCTTCCCACATAGAATTTTCTATTCTTTCTCAGCGAAACATTCAATTATTTGATTTGGTTATTCTCTTGCGTCTCTTAGTTGACACGTATATATGATACACACACATACACACACATACACACACACATACATCGTAAAACAACATTATTGTATATGATTTGAAGTCGATGATATTCTGTGACTTTAATAATCGAACGGTGTAGATCATGCCACTACAATTAACTTATTGGATATATAAGCAATGATGTGTCACTATTCTATATGATATTGATCTTCTAGGCTATCGACTTAAGGGTACTTTGTTTGATTGATGGTATAATTGAATGTGAATTTAGAAGTTTGATTGCAACTTATAGGAGTAATGATATAACATTCTTGAATGTCAATTTAGAAATTTTCAAATGTAAAACAGAAAAAGGGGGAAAGAAATATTATGAATGGAAGCTTATAGCTTCTTCATCGCAAAAAGGTATTTATGAATTTCACCTATATGAAGATGGAAGTTTATACCTTCTTTCACACTAAAAAGGTATTTATGAATATCACCTACATGATGATTATGAATTACACTTGTATAAAGTTGAAGACAAAGAAAAGCTAGTTGTGGCAAACACATCTAGTGATTAAAATTGGGCAAACAAGGCAGATGTTTGTATCAGTAGATCTAGTTGATTTCTTCAACATGTTTGATTGCTTATATGTGAGTACTTATATACAAAGAAACCTAATTATAAATGGATTAAGAAGAAGTTTGTTTCATGATGATATTTGCAAAATTTGTAAATGATTGGAACTTAGATTAATGATTTGTTGACTGCAACAATTGATAGCCTAACTTTGTGATTTGATATGTTCTTAATACCAAATTTTTTGGTGCAATCAAGCACAAGCCTACATACTTGATCACCTCACATAAAATTGATGTATTGACATTACACTTAGAAGGCTTAATATATACAACCTCTCGTAACTTTTCTTCACAATTACCCATTGTAAAAGGTCAATAAACTCACGAGGAGTTATGAAGCATATAATCTCATATCTTTTGGTAGCTGACTCACAAGAGAATCAATCCTATACTTTCGGATTCACTTTTAGGTGAAGATCTGAATTTGAATTCAAATCTTTGGCTCCAAAAAAAACTATAAAAGAAGATATGAAGTGGCTGCGTGTATCTCGAGGTTCAAAGATCATTTTCATGTACCTTCTTTGAGAAGAGGAGCTCACCTCATAGCTCATTATTTCATCACTCATTGAGGAATGACTTATTGCTAATCAAATTGTACTTTTACATGATTTAATTCATACATGATCATTACTTCTTAATCTCATATCTCTGTCACACTCCATCAAAAAAGTGTATTTGTCTGAGATGGTTCTCACTGTAAATTGGATCCTTTCTCTTGATTTAAATCACGATAGCTCAATCATACAATTTACTTTAATCCTACAAAGTTTCATTAATAATGCTTCTTGTGATCCTTAGATATAAATCCATCTCTGCGTGCCTCTCAAGGCCCGTAAAAGTCGAGATGCAAGCTTGATTTGCTAAACATATCTCTCTGCATATAGTTCATCATTGTAGATGATTTCACTCATGATTAGTAGATTGATAAGCTAATTGGGGTTCCCCAAAAGTAATTTTATTAATTTCTACTATACTCAGAGAATGATGCAAAATTTTGAGTAAGTATCTCAACTAGAATAATAAGTTTTGTACCTTGGATCATATGCCTACCTATTTGTTTTGATCCTATCATTAGTGGATCCTCTTCCAAGCAATATATGTGATTAATTATGCTTATTATCTAGCTTAAGAGGCCCACAACACTCTCCAGCCATCACTTATAGTAGGTATCAAGCAGGTTCTAGCTACATCAACTCATCTCTTGGGAGTATCCAACATCTCCTCCAATAGTGGTATTAGAGCAAGCATAATCAAGATGGGAGATGGTTTTCCATTCTTTATTGACAAATTGGATAGGAACAACTATTGAGCGTGGTCCCTAAGGATCCAAGCATATCTTCACGAGAGAAGCTTATATGGATACATCTCAGGAGATGAAGACATGCCAATCTTCAAGAGCAAGAATCAACCAACAAGGGAGGAGAAAGAAAGGCTCACCACATGGTGTGCAAAGGATGCTATTGCTAGGTCATATCTACTCAACTCAAGCTCTCATTTCTTGTTACCACATTTTAGAAATTGTAAAACCTCCTAAGAGACTTGGGAAGTGATGTGATCATACTTCTCCTCAAACACAAGAGCAAGGAAGAATCAATTGTGGATGGAGTTCACAACCCTCCACAAACAACCAAAGCAAGGAGTGGTTGATTATGTAACAAAAATGAAAGATGTTTCAGACCAGCTTGCAAGCATTGGACAAGAGATAGAGGCAGAGCACATAGTGAGGCAGATCATCAATGGAATTAAGGCTGATGACAAGTGGGAGTTCTTCACCACAGCAATGGATCTCCACATCGATATGCAAGTACCTGATCTCAATACCTTGCTTCTAGCAAAGTAGAATATAGAGGTTTGGAAAATGCAACTCAGAAAGCTATTTGGCTTAAACAATTGTATGTAGATTTGGAGATACATTCCTACACTCCAATTATCTTTGGAGATAACACTAGTTCACTTCATTTGGTTTCTAATCTTGTGTAACATGCTAGGACAAACCATATTGAAGTGCACTATAATTATGTTAGGGAGAAATCGCTAAACAAGGATATCCAATTATCCCATGTATCAAATCATTTGCAATGTGCAGATATACTCAATAAATCATTGGATGGAACAAAGATGAACATATTCAAATTGATGATTGGGCTACAAGAGATCAAGGAGCAATGAAGATCAAGCATGTTATGCTTGAGGGTGAGCTAGTCAAGCACAAGCCTATAGAACTGATCACCTCACATAAATTTGATGTATTAACATTCCACTTGGAAGGCTTCATATGTACAACCTCTTATAACTTTGCTTCACAATTGCCCATTGTAAAAGGTTAATCAACTCACAAGGATTTATAAAGCATGTATTGTCGTATCTTGTGGTAGTTCAGTAAAGAGAGAATCAATCCTATACATTGCAATTCACTTTTAGGTGAAGGTTTGAATTCGAATTCAAATCTTTGGCTCCAATAGAAACTATAAAAGATGATATGAAGTGGCCGCATGTATCTCGAGGCTCAAAGATCATTTGCATGTCCCTTGTTTGACAATAGGAGCTCACCTCATAGCTCACTCTTTCCTCACTCATTGAGCAATGACTTATTGCTATGACATTGTACTTTTACATGATTTAATTCATACATGATCATTACTTCTTACTATCGTATCTCTATCACAATCCATGACAAGAGTGTATTTGTCTGAGCTATCTCTCACTGTATAGTAAATCATTTCTCTTGATTTAAAGGATGATAGCTCACACATTTTTTCTACTTTCATCATATAAATTTTCATTAATAGTTCTTCTCTTGATCCTTAGATATTAATCAATCTTTGATGTGTATCAAGGCCCATAAAAGTCGAGATGCAATCTTTATTTGCTAAACATATTTCTCTGCATATAGTTCATCATTTTAGATGATTTCACTCATGATTAGTATCTTGTTAAGCTAATTGAAGTTCCCCCAAAGTAATTTCATTAATTTTTGCTATACTTAGAGAATGATACAAAACTCTTAGTAGGTGTCTCAACCAAAATAGCAAGTTTTGTACCTTGGAGCATATGCCCACCTATCTGTCTTGATCCTATCATTAGTGGATCATCTTCCAAGAAACATATGTGATTACTTATGCTTATTAGCTAGCTAAAGAGGCCCACAACACTCTCTAGCCATCACTTATAGTAGGTGTGAAGCAGGTTTTAGCTACACCAACTCATGTCTTGTGAGTATCCACCATCTCCTCCCACAAGATTGAAACTCAATGAAATTCATTTGCATTTAGCATGATGAAATTGATAAACTTGAAAATTATTTCTAAAAGGATTTGATACTTATTATGATTAGATTTTAGTTCGGTCCATCAAGATGCTATGCACGTTTGGTAGGTGTGGATGTCAGAGAGATTTACTCTTAAGAGAATTTTCCATTAACATAAATGAAGGGATCTACTCTCCATGGATCATTCTTCATTCTCGAGAATAATAATTGTTCTTTAGCATATGAAACTCTTAATCATTGAATCAAAAGACCTACTGATATTAGTGACCATTGATGATAAAACTTCTCAACTTGTGACCTTCAAAAGTTTTGACATGTTGATAATGTTGCCTTGTGAATGACTACTTGAAAAGCATCTTGGCTCATGGCTAACTCATCATACTCTTAGTGATGATGTCATGGGTTCAAATCCCACCATTTTGATCAGATAAAGAACAACTTTATTATTTCCAATTTTACCTTTTATTAGCCCAATTCAGGTTCACATTGAATATTTTCATTCTCTATAATTAGAGATTCTCCAAAAGGTAGAAATAGCAACCAACCGACTTTTCTTCAGATTGATTAAAATAGCAAACTAATCTTCGTATGCTTTTGAGAAGTTTTATTAATAAAAACTGCCCTTATTGTTACTCTATGTGCCTCTAGATTCAAAGTCACTCACCTAACCCGTGATATTGAACTCACGACTTGGCGCAAGTCATGTCATGCTGCATACTTATCGCTTAGTTTTTTCATGATTTTTATTGATAAACCGCATAAAAACATACTTCTTTATTTCGCAAGACTAGGATCTTTTAGAGGATATAATTCTAGGGAAACTATGCTGAATTTGTTTAGTGGCATAATAACTACCTAAGCATCCAACGAAAGGATTGATCATGTAGTTATGCTAAATTTAGCTATTGGAATAATAGCTACCTAAGCATTCAACTAAAGGATCAAATTTCATCTCGAAAGAATGCAAAAAGATGTCACATATAAAATGAGAATGTAGATACTACACGAGTTACCCACTCATCTTGACTTGCCTCTCAATCATTGCTTAAAGTTCCTCTAACTCCTCCCTAGCTTAATAAGTAAGACATGGAATTATTAGCAAGACCTATTCATTGGAACTCTCATCTACTTGTTTATCACTTTGTCTTTCTATCATTAGTTCATGACTCATACTATGATATAGAACACACTCTGGAATCAATGCAAATTTTGATTATGTGAAGTACATTTAGAAATCTAACTATGATCTCCGTATACCTTCACTTGAAAGTAGATTAACTATTCACAATGCAACAAAGATGTCCTCTAGAGATCATGGTTTAAGTATAGATAAGTTCAAGGAGTTGAGAGGGGGAGTTTGAATTGGAAGTGGAAGCCCATGAAGAAGAATCCAAAAAGATAAAATACTTATATAGACCATTATCATAGATTTGGGTACCGAAAGATCTTCTACCACATATAGTGAAGGCTAGTTCTCACCTAAGAAGAAACGAGAGTGTAATATGCAATGCTACATGATAAAAAAGGCTCAACAACACCTTCGAAGGCCATATCACACCCTAATGCCCACAATTATCAATGCAATTTCCTTGAAGCACAACACATCTATTTTGGTCCGCAAAGCTAGTTACATTCTTCCAAAGGCTTCAAGAATATGTAAAGGCCCAAGTAGAACACTAATCAAGCACACTCAAGTTTCAGCTCCATAATCCCCTATAGAAAACATGAAGTTTCTTTGGAACCAAGCTAATCTGGATTTTGAAATCCTAGATTCATGAAGAAGGAGGATCCAAATATTCCTCAAATAAAACATGAAAGTAATTTTGGTCCTCAAGACTAAAGGCTTCCAAGGTAATTTCATGACAAAGATCAACATCAAAGAAGGTGTATTCTAAGCATATGTAGACCTTAAGCAGAACCATGCTCAATGAAATCCACGATATCCACACGGATATATGTTTCTAATGAAAAGCTAGGCTCTAGGCACATATTCATGATCCACAAAACTCGAAAGACCACATTTGAGAGAGTAATGATATATTTTATTTTTGGAGGAACTTCAATAGATGGAGGCAAGCCTCTTTCTAGAGGATCCATGTGCTAATAAAAAAAACCGATAACATGCACACATACTATGATCACTACACCTAAAATACACACCCAAATAGAGACATTTTTTTTTATTTCATCAAACATGGTTGCGATATTTCTGGCATGGAATAAATGAATAGAAATGTGAGGCAAAACATGACCTATATAATTACTTAATTGAGTGCAACTGATGTTTTGTTTCACGTGATCATTAGTTGAAGAGCACCATAACCATGATGCTATCTTAGCATAGCAAGGAAATATGGATTCAGGCCATACAGATGAAGAAATTCATAACACGCAAATAAATGAGGTTGTAATTTGAAGTTAATAATTGTGTTTCATAGACTATAAATGCAATTTTTATAACAACTAGATATGAGGAAGGGCAATAACATTTCCTTCTAATTTAGATGGATGAGGGACTACCAAGGTCCACTCATGAAATAATAAAAAAAATGCTTAAACATGTATCTCATAAAGCTCGTGCCTTACATGTTAACTTTCCAAAAACCATTATAATTCGTGGTTAATATTGGAGATTATTATGGAAAACATTTTTGGTGCTACATAGTGCAATTTTGTCTTGCAATATAGCTTTTGAGGATTAATATTCAAGCTCTATGTCATCTTTGCTGCCACCATTCGTAGTACTAACTTTTGGGCATCACATTGAAGACCCTTTTTCATCTTTTGCAACATTTTCCTTCCTATTTCTCATTTATAGAGTAGGTGGGCTTAAGGCCACCCTAGAAAGGTTCTTCACAAAGAACTTTTCTTTTTTTACTCACCCTTTCATTATACTATGTAATTGGCCCACTAATACCATTAATAAGAAAGCCAGGAAAACATCATTTGCAATTTTCATAATATCTTGTTCTATAGGAACTTGACAATCTCACTCCATTTTCAAGGCCATGCTTCCTCAGGACCAACTTTCTCAACAATCATTTTGTAGGAACGACAAATGCTAAAAGGGAAAGCGTTAGAGATGGAGATTCATGAAGATGATGAATGTGGTTGTGCTAAAGTGATGCAAGGGCCCAAAAAGGTTCCAAAATTTCCGATCGATCTTGCCATTTACATATAAAAACAACCTCTTAGATATTCTATCCAAAAGTTTTTTTTATAAAACCTCCACTGTTATACAAGTTAAGGAGTTTTTGAGCTTGTTTATTGATCCAATAAGCTGATCGAAATTTATAGGATTTTTCTACGCTCGATTCGGACATCAAATGAGGCTTTACACTACTTATTTCTAGCTAGTGTGTACATGAGACTATAAATAGGATCACTTTTTAAGGAAAGCCTATAACCATGGACTCATAGTCATTTGTAATTTTTTTCATGCTCTTTTTTCTAATCACTTATGAGTGGGTGAGGTTTTTTTACATGCTTATGTGCATGTGTGTGTGCTCCTAGATGTGTGTGTGTGTGTGTGTCTGTCTATTCTTGTATGTCTGTACCCATCGCATAGTGAAGGTGATCAGATCACCATCTTGTCTCTCGAATTCGAAATTTTTTGGGCGAAAATTCACCATTTGATTTTAGTGCGTATGTGATTCATGCTCGCAGGTCTACATCTGGAACATCATCCTTAACCTTTCACTTAGGAAATTTTATTGGGTGAATGTTGAAATACAGATGAATCCTCTCGACATCTTATTGAAGTAGAGTTCTTATGGCTTTGCTGGTGTAGGAGAAAAGCAGGTTTTTAAGAAAGATAAAAATTATACTGTGCAAAATGTACCTAGAAGGTGAAAGTCCTAAGTAATAATTTTGTGAATGGGCTTGATTCCCTTCGCACACACAAAACTGAAGAGATCAACTAATATCAGACTTTTTACACGTTGAGATTTTTATGGTGTTTGACTGTCTTCTTCATCCTTTGTTCTACAAAAGAAAACATGCAACTTTTGAACAGATTTATCAAGTTGTTAAACAGGAATGCGTGGAAAGGTCAAAAGCCAAGTCTGACCCGAAGAGGCCTGTTAGCGGGCGCAGAAGTCAAATACTTGGAGACTACACTCGGCGAAGCCTGAGTAAAGATTAAATATATTGAATCGTTCAAGAATTTGATTATTTTTCAACGATGATGTCTTTGTGATGCAAATAGAAACGAAGACGGCCGTCTGCAGCGTAAGATTCAGAAACCCGGAGCCTCGACATGGCGAGACCTGATTCAAGGTTGCATTTGATTGAATCCTTCATCCCTTTGGCCAATTGAAACCGCGTCGTGATTAGCCACATTTAAGGATGTGCAGACCATGGACAAACGCAGCGCGAGTTAGATCTCTCCCAGCGTTTTCTTCTACGCCCGAATTGTTCTCTGTTACCTTCTCCGTTCTGAAAAGTGCTTATCTGTCAAATCCCTGATCTTCCCTACTACTTGCTAAACCACCCTCTTAATACTTTCCGTACAACATTTTCCGCAGTGTGCTCTTCTTCGTCTCTGACTCCGTCACTGTAGGTGATTGTTGTTCTCCTTTTAAATCCAGTTTCCTATCTACCCTAATTACACAACAATCTCTCTAATCATTCTCTTTGTATATAATCTTTTTCGGGTACACTGATTACATAAATATCTCTCTGATTATCGGATCAGAGAACAGTCCTCCTCCACTCTCCAATTCCGTTGTCAATTTACACTCAGGTGCATCTGTTTGCATCGTACGAAACTATCCTTCTAACTAGTCATATCATCCTTGGTTACATCCTGCATCGCTTTTTTCAATCAGAGTGTAATTCTTGAGCGTGCCGACTTCGGTCATGAAGAATAACAGATCCGGGAAGATGCATATGCTACAGAAACTCATCTCTTTCATCCTTCTAGCTTCCACCGTTCTCTCACTTGTCTCCAGTGCTCGCCAGCTTGCTTCCCAAGAACATCCACTGAAACCGGATTCTATTGCTTGTGGAAGTCTAGATGAGTCTTCCATTCATGCCACTTCGACCTTTGGCTTCATCGCCATGACGGTAGGCGACGTTGAACAGTTTCATTCCACTTCCTTCACGGACTCAGACGTCACAACATCCTCCTTGCAGAATATCCTTGGGCGATTAACCCCGCCCCCTGGGGATCCCATCATCAACTCTGTCGGAAACTGAATTCATCTCGCCGATTAACTTCGGTTTATATCGTTCTGTTTAACTGCCTATGTCTGCCGATGCAGCCTTGTGACCCTTCCAGAAGGGCCTCTTTTATTTTTTTATGAGTCGCGAATTCTCTAACCTCGAGCCTCTGAGAAGGGCATGATGAGACTAGAGTTTCAGAAAGTGGTGACAGCTATGTATAGATGTAAATTTTGCACGTATCTTTGAGGTTTCCATACATATTGTTAAAGCATCGTGGTATTCAGATTTGGAATAGGGAACGCAGACAACCCAATCACGATATGTTGAAGGTGAGTCTGCATCCATTTCTTAAGCTTCAAACGATTCCTTTGCGCAAGTGAAGATTTGTGCAAGTGAAGATTTGTGCACATCCATCGTGGTATTCAGATTTGGAATAGAGAATGCAGATTATGGACACACCGAAGATGAGCCTGCACCCATTTAGTAACTTTAAAGGGTGCCATGGTGCGAGAATTATCGCCCATGCCCTGCCAACTAAACTCCCGTTGTGATCATTCGTCAGATGGAGAAGTTTGCGTGTATATTGCTACTAATTCTCGTTTATTGTTTATGATAAGCATAACTGAGCGGATTTTCTGATTGTTGCGATTGCTCAGCGCTATTGAAAAAATTGGAATGTTCGAATTTTTCTGTGTTCCCCGCTCACAGATTTTGGTTCTGCATATCTACTTGGACGACTTTTTTTTTTTCTTTCTTCGTTGAAGTAATGGGATTCGTAACCTAAATTGACAAATAAGGCATTAAGCCCAATTTTCATGTCTCCATGCTTTCTAAACAGCCATACGCAAGCCCCATCCAGAGATCGTTAAGATAGTTACTAGTCTTTTATTCAATATCCAGGCTCTATCCCATGTGTTCTCGATATTCAGGAAGAATTACACAGGTTTAAAATATCGTAGAAACTGTTTTATGGATAGTATTTTTATATCAATTGAACACAAATGAGTTAAACAAGACGTTCAGCAGCTCCCTAAGAAACATATGGAATATCATTTCCTACATTTGAAATGGCACAGAGGTGGTGATTCTTTTATGTGTTTCTAAATTACGCAGCCTGCACTGCAATTTATAATTACTTATATGATAAATGCATCGTACTATTCGTTCTAAAATTGCGAATGGGTGAACCAGATTACGCAGTCGAATAGTGTATCTCCTTCCCAATTCTGGTGATTTATAATCAAGTCATAAATGTGAGCATTTGCTAGTCTCTGTTACTAATGAGCTCTGAATACTAGTACAGGATTCGAAATATTTATTCATTAGAAAAGACCGTTTCCCCGTATTATCACGTTGCAAATTCTATTTGAAGCAATCAGATTTATCGTTTATGTTGACTTAGATTTTCTTTATCTGTTTATAGTAAATATTTACCAGTGAAATCTTTGTCCATGTCTTTTGACAAGGAAAGCCCATACTACGATTTCTTTAATCTATCGACATTTTTTCACTTTGCTTTTCAAGTCCTGATTGGATTTCATAATTGCTTCGTGAAATTGATCTTCTCTTTAAGAATTATAGAAAAATTTTCATGGTCTATTCGTTGGGAGTCTCGCCAAAGTTCAAAGTGTATATATGCTTTTAAATTTTCCACAAGGCTTCATTTCTAATGACACTTTTGAAGAGCTCCCTGGCAGGCAGTTGCCTTGGCCAAAAGAGTTTGATTCGATATGGTTGGCTGGTTCAATACTAAGCGATTTGCGAACTTTTTACCGAATGGAGACACTCATTGGATAGGACAAAGAGAGATGAATGATCTCCTCCCTTTCTCTAGTACAAACTTTGCACTATGGTCAGATGCCGTAGACTTTCTTGCCCCCTACGTTGGTCTGAATTCCACGATAGATAATTTTCCATAATAGAACAATCTTCTTCCTTACCATCAACGGATAACATATATTTTCAAACTTGAAGTCTCATCTAATCGATAGCCAATTAATGCACCATTTTTTTCAGGCATTGGTGCATCTCACAGTTTCTCTGAAATATCAAGATCTATGCAATCTTGCAACCATTCATCCACTTCATCACGTTCGCATATAGAAATTTTCTATCAACGAGGATGTGCACCTTTGACATATCCCACACATTGGTTCGATGTCCGAGTGGGCAGCAATTTTCACAATGAAGCCGTTACTTTTTATCAAAAGTCCTTGAACATAGTCCAATATCTAATTTCCCGATTTTGAAGTATACTTTTAACAATGAGGGTACTAAGTCAAGTATTTTGGGGATCACTAGGATAGGGGATGAAGGAGCATTACAAGATCAAGATCGATCCATTTTTATCCAGCCTCTAGCAAGCATGAAGTAAATGATAGAGGTAGTCAAGAAGGTGCTGATTACCATAGGTCTCTCTAATAAGTCTAATTTTATACCTTTCAATGATGCTTTGGTTGTAGAGTTTTCTCAAGACCTAATCCCATCTCTAATTCATCAGTCTCAAACCCCATCAGTATGCCCAAAGAGATGATAGGTATCTCAAAACACAATATTTTTGCAAGCTTATTCCACAAGCAACCATGGTAGAGGCTGATTGATTGTCTTGAATTCCATCTTCATGTGATTTATCTTCGAGCAAGAGGTCAAACAAAAAAATATGAGGACATCACTAGAACAAGATACACTTTTGTGATCATCTTTAATAAAAGCATAAGTGTCATTTAAAAAGAGCTCAAGAATTATCTCATCCTTGTCACAAGGAAGGGACAGAACTAGGGCTTGACTACCCTAATGGTGCTTTAAAATGAGGCATCTTGGAACATGATCCACAATAGAAAATAAAATTAGAGCCAGAGTTTAGCCCTACCTCAAAGACATCTTTAGCACTATAGATGAGGAGAGATGGACATTGGAATTGATATAAGTAGAGGCTTTCCTTATGGAAATCAAGACCATCTTTATAAACCTTGATCCAAAACATAGATCCTTGAGAGATTGCAAGAAAGAATTCCAAGTCTAAGATATCGTAAGCTTTATCAGAGTCAACATTTTAGAATAGAAAGGCTGATTGAATTCTTTGACATATTCTAGACCTTACTAAAGATCCTTATGGGATTGTCTAACAAAGCTGAAAAATATTTTGAGAATTCATTAGTGAGCCCATCAAGCCACAAACATTTATCTTTACAAAGATCATAGATTGCATCTTTCAATGTTTGAACTATTTATTCATCCTATTAGCTATATAGTGCAGAATCATTCTTGTTCTAACTTTGGAGGTTCTCACAAAATAATCTCCAAATGAAGTATCTGACAATGAAATTGTTGGTGCATGAGAACCATCAATTGATGTGTTGGAAAAAGATTGAAGTCAAAAGAAGAAGCAAAGATCAATACATGAAGATTGGAGTTAGAGTATAATCAGAGAATAAAGGCTTGTATATATATGTACATTAAACATGCTTATACTTTTGTAATGGTCACGAGTTTGTACATAATACCTATATATACAAGTTGAAAAGTCAAGGCATGTATGAGAGATGATGAATTAGAAGTTGTGAGAACCATTAGACACTTTAGAAGTGAAGTGAACATCTCTCATCATTCATATGTAAATATTTTGAGTAAAGGAAAAAGTTGCACCCAATATTTTGATGTGTTCTCCTTCTGTGCTTGATCATTTTAGAAATCCCTTTGTAGATGTCTAGTTACGTAGTTAATGCTTCTATGGTTAAGATTTGAGAGCCTAATTGTAAACAGGTTGGAGTCAAAATCTAAGTTGGAAGGTAATCCATCTGTGGCTCAAAGAATTTGATTAAAAGGGTTGTAGTTTGGGAGAATCATGCATTAGAAGTTGCACGTGTCAAAGTTGACTATACAAGAGACCAATTTGAGACATAGGTAGATTGTTTGGATCATCTCTCAAGATATAATGACTATTTTGAGATGCTTTAACTTGGAGAAGGTGTATAATATATAGGAAACTGTGTGTACAAAGTTTCAGCAGAAACGTTACACATTTGATTAGTCAATGAGTGAGTTATGTGTGGCAGACTTTTCTTAGTAGTGACTCTCTTCACAGTTAGTTCAAAATTTTGATAACCTGGTATTGGTCCTACAAATTGGTAAAGGTTTTGAGTTATTCTTGATATAGAAGTGTTCTAACATCAAGGATAGATTGTTCTCTTGGAGATGAACACTCTCCATCAGTGGTATCAGAGAAAGAATCATCAAAATAGAAGAAAGGAGGACCTTGACTGTTGGAGTCATACAGAAATCAACACTGGAAGGTTCAAAAGGTAAAAGTTCAAAGAGAAACCTTGAGAAGGAACTATAAAGAATATCAAAAGGAACTTCATTCGAAGTAAAGGTACACTTATTCCTCATAAAGCTTGAAGAATTTAATACACAAGTGAAGAAACGATGGGAGATTCTCTTCAGATAGAGAAACTGGATAAAGAAAACTATGTAGCTTGGTCAATGAGGATGGAAGCTCATCTCATGAGCAAAGACTTGATAGTTTACATCAAAGGTGAAGAAGAGAAACCACAATTCAGAGGTCCTAGTGTTCCAATTAGGGATGAACTTTCAGATTTGAAGACTTGGATGAAGAGAGATGCTCAAGCAAGGAACATTATCTACATGGGAGTTAATGACTACTTGCTACATCATATTAGAGGACTTGAAAGTGCAAGTGACATATGGAATCCTTTGGAGGAGCATTTCCAAAATACTACAAAGTTAAGGAAGGCATCTTTGTGGGCAGAGTTCACTACATTTAAAAAGAAAGTTTCTCAATCCATTTCTGATTATGTAACAATGATGAAGGACAATCCAGATGCATTAGGAGCAGTTGATGAAGATACTGAGGAGGATAAATTGGTAAGGCAAATTCTCATAGGTTTGAGAGGAGATAAGAAATGGAAGCCATTCATTTTTTCTACTGAATTATCACTAGATCATTTCACTCCTGATTTAAATTAGTTCCTAGGACACATGCTAACTTTTGAGCAGTATGTCGAAGGTGACGGTGATAAGAGTGTAGGTCAAGCAATGTATTCAAAGGATAAGAAGAAGAATAGCAAAGGCAAGCAACAATTAAATGAAGAATTAGGTACAACTAGCCAAGCCAACTTCCTAAGAAGAAGAGGAGGTGGCAAAGGTAGATGAGAGGCAAAAACAATAAAGATGGAGCTAGAGCTTGTTGGATTTGTGGTAAGAAAAACTATTTAGCTCATGATTTTTGGCATAATAATCAGAATAATGGAGGATATAATCAGAACTTTAATTCAAGAGGAAGAGGTGGTAGAAACCAAAGAGGTAATTTTAGAGGTAGAGGTAGTAGAGACTACTTTGGAAGAAATGTAGGTGGAGGATTCTTAAGTCAAGCCTACAGCAAAAACTACTACAATCATGCTTCACATGAAAAGGATGATTCAAATTTGATTATGAATGCAATGTGTAAATGAAAAAGTGAAGCCAAAGAGTTTTCTACATTGACTCAGGGTGTAGCAACCACCTTAGAGGTAATGTAGCCTTGATGACTGATTTGGAAAATAAGGTAAATAATCATGTAGGTCAAATAGGTGATAATACAAAGCATAATGTGAAGTCAATTGGATCTGTGAAGGCTAAGGATGGAAGTACTCTATCGAGAACGGTTTTGTATGTTCCTACAATTCTAAAGAATCTGATAAGTGTAGGGAAAATTGTTGAAAAAGGTTATGAAGTAAGGTTCACTAATGATGGAATTTTTGTGGAAGACCCTAGCAATGGGTATTAACAAATTTTTTTAGGGAAGAAAGAAGGATGACTCTTCACATTGAAGAGTGAAGGTAATGTTGGTCATGACTTGTTCACTTATGGAGGACATAAGATATTTGAGTTAGATCTTTGGCATAAAAGGCTTCCACATTTCAATGAAAGAGGTATGGTTAACAATGGTTCAATGCTTGGATCTTCTAATGTTGCAAGTCAGCGTATGCCATACAGATGTGAAGCATGTCAATTAGGTAAGGCTCATAAGCAATCATATTCTAAACATGGTTTCATGTATTTAGAGAAGCTTGAGTTGGTACACACAGATGTGTGGGGACCATCAAAGGACTAAAGTATAAATGGTTCAAGATATTATGTGATTTATGTTGATGTTCATACCAGTGGGATCACTATATATGTGATCAAAGATAAATCAAAGGTATTTAATACATTTAAACATTATCATGTGTATGCAGAAAGAATCAGAGGTCAAAAGTTGAAGAGAGTAAATGGGTCTACAAGACAAAGAGGTATGCTGATGGAAGTGTGTCTAGGTATAAAGCTAGACTTGTTGTGAAAGGGTATGCTCAGACATATGCTATAGGCTATGATGAGACCTATAGTCCTATGGCAAGGATGACAACCATCAGGACACTCATAGCCATTGCTGCATGTAAAGGTTGGAGATTGTGTCAATTAGATGTGAATAATGCTTTTCTTAATGGTTATATTTCATATGATGTTTTCATGGAACAACCACGAGGATTCAGAGAATAAAGTTATTCATAATATATATGCAAGCTCAAAAGAGCTTTGTATGATTTGAAGCAGGCCCCAAGGGCATGGATACATGCCTATCTCATTGCATATGGTTTTGAGAATAGTCCAACTGAAAGAACCTTATATGTTAAGCGTGCTAATGATCTGCCTCTAATCATTGTTGTTTATGTTGATGACATGCTGCTCACTGGTCCTATTGAGATGCATATTATTATTGATTTTAAGCTTCATTTGCATGCCTCATTTGAGATGTCTAATTTGGGGCATTTGCATCACTATTTGGGCATTCAGTTTATGCAAGTTGATGGTGGAATGCCTTTGTGTCAAACAAAATATATTAACACATTATTGCAAGATTTTGGCCTTGAAGATTGTAATCCTATTGCCACTCATATGGAAACAGGTTTATGATTGAGTTTTTATGATGGAGATGCTTTGATGCTTTCTCTTTTAGCAAGCTCTTGGATGCTTGATTTACTAATGCATTACATGACTAGATATTCAGTTTGCTATCTCATAGATGAGCAGGTTTATGCATTACCCATGTGTCAAGCATTGGTAGGTGGTGAAGCGCATCTTTTTCTACTTGAGTGGTACCCGATTACTTGGATTGTTTTATCCCAAGGGGGGATCACTACTGCTAGATTTGCATGATTTTTCTAATAGTCATTGGGTTGGCGACACACTCATGTGTCCATAAGTGGCTTTTGATTCATGCTTGGTAGGTTATGTATATCATGGTTGAGCAAGAAGTAGTCTACTATGGTCACTTCTAGTTGTGAGGTTGAGTATAGGGCAGATTTCACAGTGACTCTTGAGTGTGTGTGGCTCAGATGCCTTATGGCTGATTTGGGTGTTGGTCAATCTTCTACCACCACCATCTTCACTGATAGTGAGAGTGCATTGGCAGTTGCGAGGAACCCTATGCTCCATGCTCACACTAATCACATTGAGGTGCATTATCATTATGTTAGGGAGAGGTTCTCTACTAGGGAGATGATCTTGGCATATGTGCCCACACAGGAGAATATTGCAGATCTTTTTACGAAGGTTATGCCTAGGGAGAAGTTTCAAGCTTTCCGCAAAGCTTCATGCTTACTTCCTTTTGTGGATTGATTCCACATCGCTTGGCATTTCGTTATACATGAGTGCTTGCTCCCTGTTTGCCGCATCACTCCCAGTGGGGATTTGTTGATATATTTAGGCAGTAATGTGTACGAACACTCTAGGACCCTCGGGGCACTTTTTTCCCTCTTTAGGAGGTTATTTCCCCCCGACTTGTACATATGCCTATTGCCCTAAGGGGTTACTTATCTTTGTACATTCTATTCGTAATACACTCAGTATTGTGTGTTGTGCTTCAAGCTTCTTCTTCTTCCTTGTGCTATTTGCGTGCTTCCGCAGACAGCTAACTCCTACAATGACACATTTTTGATCAAACACATCAATGTGGTAGGAGCATTTTTTAATCCAAAAGGAAAAAATATGACCTCGTAATGATCATATCGTGTTCTAAAAGCAGATTTGGTTATGTCCTCAAGCTTTACTCTACTTTGATGGTACCCCGATCTTAAGTCAATTTTAGTGAATATTATGGAACCACTCAATTGACTCAGCAATTCATCTACATGTGGAAATGGATAACTGTTCTTAATGGGTTTCTTGTTCAATACCCTATAGTCAATACAAATTCTATATGAGTGGTCTTTCTTTTTTCTAAAACAAAACATGTGCTCCCCAGGGTGAAACACTATTTCTTATCAACCCCTTCTTCAATAGAACATCTAGTTGGAGCTTCAACTCTTTAAGTTCATCAATATTGAACCTATAAGGTGCTCTAGAATAAGGCTCACTTCTTAGATAGAGGTTTATATCATGGTCAATTTTTGTAGGAGGAGGCATGCCTAGTAAGTCATCAAGAAATACATCTACATACTCATCTAAAACTTCTCTTACATACTCCTGTATTTCTTCTTCTTTTGTCTTCTTGTGAAGGTCATTCACATAAACCAAATATGTCTCAGAACCCTATTAAATATGCTTAGACAACTTTATAGAAGATATAGGAGAAAAACCTTAGACAGTCTCACCTACAAGATGATGTTCCTCCCCCTCTATTTTCAAAGTAAGGATCCCACTTTCGCAATGAATCATGAAACTTTTATTAATTAAGCAGTCCATGCGCATGAGTACACCACATTCTCTCATATCAATTACATGGAAAGTACCCAAAAACATATGTTCACCTAACATAAAATCAAGATTCACAATACATACTTGAGTATATTGTATCCTACCATTAGGCATCTGTAACAGTCATTTGGTTTTCATCTAACCAACTTAATTGAAAGGAAACAATTGTACTACTGGAATCAATCAAGAAAGTTAGCTTATTTGAGGATACATCCCCCACAATCCTAATCATCAATGCCCTTGAAGGAGGAGAAGTTTCCACGCATTGAGGTCTAGGGTTAGAACACTTATCTTGATCATCTGCTTCCAGGATTATTATGTTTTCGTCTTGTAGTTGAGCTAACTTTGCCTGCATAGAATAGTTGATGCTTTTTTGAACACTTAAAAGTGCGATGTTTGTATTCTACACATCGAAAGCAAAGTCCCAATCTTTTAGAATAGTCCAAGAAATTAGAATCACATTGCCAATGCAAACATTCTTGCTTCTTAGGTGTATTAATATGCTTCAGCTTCGTTTGTCCTCCTTGATCATACATAGGGTTAGTCAATCTCTATCCTTTTTTATTTGTTGAAATAGTTTTTGAGGGTCTATGTCCTATTGAGATAAAACTTAATTTGGATGCCTTTTTCATAGTAAAGTTCTCCATCTTTTGAAGCTCTGTGATTTGTACCCGCATCAAGAAAATCTACACATCTAGATCCCTTTACTTGATAGCGAAGCTCTTTCCACAAACCCTCAATAAAATTTCTCTTCAAAGCATCTCTAGAAACTTCTAGTGCATACTTACATAAATGCAAAAATTTCTCCTAATATTCTTTAGCGGACAACTTATGTCTATCATCCTTCTGTTGCTTGAAAGAGTAGAATTCAATTTCCTTTTTCATGGAATAACGTGGAGAATAATAATGATTCTTTTCTTGCTCTCGAAACTCTTTCCAAAGAATCAGCCCTTCACATGCTCTTGTCTATATGTATCATTCCCGCCATAGCTTGGGGACTCTTACATGAATAACTGCCACCTTTGCGTTTGATTCCTCACTAAACACCCATAGATCAAAGAAATATTTTAGCTTCTTCATCCATGCTTCAAGATCCTCTCTAGTTTCCTTCTCACCATCAGATTCATTTAGTTTTTCTTTTTTAGACACTTTATTTAGTGGAGACTCACCCACATCATCCTCTTTAGGTTCATGTTGTCATCTATCTCTATGTGCATCACATGTGCCCACACCATTACCACTTCAACATCGAGGTCCATAAAAGCATTTCTAGTACCCTCTTTTTGTGTGTTGGATCTTTCTATATAAAATTTTGCATTTAGTCTACGGATAAGCTTGTCTTGCTCTTCTATCTTCTTCTTCAAAGCTTGCATCTTGTCCCAGTTTTTATTAATAAAACTTCTCAAAAGAATATGAAGATTAGTTTGCTATTTTAATCAATTTGAAGAAAAGTCGGTTGGTTGCTATTTCTACCTTTTGGAGAATCTCTAATTATAGAGAATGAAAATATTCAATCTGAACCTGAATTGGGCTAATAAAAGGTAAAATTGGAAATAATAAAGTTGTTCTTTATCTGATCAAAATGGTGGGATTTGAGCCCATGACATCATCACTAAGAGTATGATGAGTTAGCCATGAGCCAAGATGCTTTTCAAGTAGTCATTCACAAGGCAACATTATCAACATGTCAAAACTTTTGAAGGTCACAAGTTGAGAAGTTTTATCATCAATGGTCACTAATATCAGTAGGTCTTTTGATTCCATGATTAAGAGTTTCATATGCTAAAGAACAATTATTATTCTCGAGAATGAAGGATGATCCATGGAGAGTAGATCCGTTCATTTATGTTAATGGAAAATGCTCTTAAGAGTAAATCTCTCTGACATCCACACCTACCAAACGTGCATAGCATCTTGATGGAACAAACTAAAATCTAATCATAATAAGTATCAAATCCTTTTAGAAATAATTTTCAAGTTTATCAATTTCATCATGCTAAATGCAAATGAATTTCATTGAGTTTCAATCTTGTGGGAGGAGATGGTGGATACTCACAAGACATGAGTTGGTGTAGCTAAAACTTGCTTCACACCTACTATAAGTGATGGCTAGAGAGTGTTGTGGGCCTCTTTAGCTAGCTAATAAGCATAAGTAATCACATATGTTTCTTGGAAGATGATCCACTAATGATAGGATCAAGACAGATAGGTGGGCATATGCTCCAAGGTACAAAACTTGCTATTTTGGTTGAGACACCTACTAAGAGTTTTGTATCATTCTCTAAGTATAGCAAAAATTAATGAAATTACTTTGGGGGAACTTCAATTAGCTTAACAAGATACTAATCATGAGTGAAATCATCTAAAATGATGAACTATATGCAGAGAAATATGTTTAGCAAATCAAGATTTCATCTCGACTTTTATGGGCCTTGACACACAGCAAAGATTGATTAATATCTAAGGATCAAGAGAAGAATTATTAATGAAAATTTATATGATTAAAGTAGAAAAAATGCGTGACCTATCATCCTTTAAATCAAGAGAAATGATTTACTATACAGTGAGAGATAGCTCAGACAAATACACTCTTGTCATGGATTGTGATAGAGATACGAGAGTAAGAAGTAATGATCATGTATGAATTAAATCATGTAAAAGTACAATGTCATAGCAATAATTCATTGCTCAATGAGTGAGGAAAGAGTGAGCTATGAGGTGAGCTCCTATTGTCAAACAAGGGACATGAAAATGATCTTTGAGCCTCGAGATACATGCGGCCACTTCATATCATCTTTTATAGTTTCTATTGGAGCCAAAGATTTGAATTCGAATTCAAACCTTCACCTAAAAGTGAATTGCAATGTATAGGATTGATTCTCTCTTTACTGAACTACCACAAGATACGACAATACATGCTTTATAACTCCTTGTGAGTTGATTAACCTTTTACAATGGGCAATTGTGAAGCAAAGTTACAAGAGGTTGTACATATGAAGCCTTCCAAGTGGAATGTTAATACATGAAATTTATGTGAGGTGATCAGTTCTATAGGCTTGTGCTTGATTCCACCAATAGCTCACCCTCAAGCATAACATGCTTGATCTTCATTGCTCCTTGATCTCTTGTAGCCCAATCATCAATTTGAATCTGTTCATCTTTGTTCCATCCAATGATTTATTGAGTATATCTGCACATTGCAAATGATTTGATACATGGGATAATTGGATATCCTTGTTTAGCTATTTCTCCCTAACATAATTATAGTGCACTTCAATATGCTTTGTCCTTGCATGTTACACAAGATTAGAAACCAAATGAAGTGAACTAGTGTTATCTCCAAAGATAATTGGAGTGTAGGAATGTATCTCCAAATCTGCATACAATTGTTTAAGCCAAATAGCTTTCTGAGTTGCATTTTCCAAACCTCTATATTCTACTTTGCTAGAAGATAAGGCCATACTTGGTTGCTTCTTGGATGACCAAGATATGAGTTTTGATCCTGCAAAAGATAGGTATCTTGAAGTGCTCCTCCTATCATCCTTAGAGCCAGCCCAATCTGCATCAGAATACATCTTTATATCTATGTCATCTTGATCATCAATATAGTTTTTGTAGTCCCTTCTTCCTCTAAAGCCTCCTTAATAGTTGTTGTTGTTCTTGTAGCCTTCATTGAAGTTGTGATTGTAGTTGCCTCCACTATTGTTGTACCTGCCTCTTGCTCCATACCTTCCTCTATGGAAGCCTCTTCCTCTTCGGTTCCTTGCATTTTTGTAACATTCTTCTGTAGTGTGGTTGTTGAGACCACATTTGTTGCATGATGAATTATTGTAGGCTCTCCCCCTACCTTGTTTTCCTCCGCTTCCTCTTCCTCTTCCTGCATGATTAGCTTGAGAGGTACTGGCCTCTTCAGCCCGTTTTTTACTTTACCTTTATCCTTGGATTTATTCTTTTCTATATAAAGGGTGGAAGATTCGTTAACTCTTGACTTTTCACCATTTCTGTTGTGCTTTGTCTCATGGGTGAAGAGTTTTCCCATCAAGGTATTGAGATCAGGTACTTGCATATCGATGTGGAGATCCATTGCTGTGGTGAAGAACTCCCACTTGTCATGAGCCTTAATTCCATTGATGATCTGCCTCACTATGTGCTCTGCCTCTATCTCTTGTCCAATGCTTGCAAGCTGGTCTGAAACATCTTTCATTTTTGTTACATAATCAACCACTCCTTGCTTTGGTTGTTTGTGGAGGGTTGTGAACTCCATCCACAATTGATTCTTCCTTGCTCTTGTGTTTGAGGAGAAGTATGATCACATCACTTCCCAAGTCTCTTAGGAGGTTTTACAATTTCTAAAATGTGGTAACAAGAAATGAGAGCTTGAGTTGAGTAGATATGACCTAGCAATAGCATCCTTTGCACACCATGTGGTCAGCCTTTCTTTCTCTTCCCTTGTTGGTTGATTCTTGCTCTTGAAGATTGGCATGTCCATCTCCTGAGATGTATCCATATAAGCTTCTCTCGTGAAGATATGCTTGGATCCTTAGGGACCACGCTCAATAGTTTTTCCTATCCAATTTGTCAATAAAGAATGGAAAACCATCTCCCATCTTGATTATGCTTGCTCTAATACCACTATTGGAGGAGATGTTGGATACTCCCAAGAGATGAGTTGATGTAGCTAGAACCTGCTTGATACCTACTATAAGTGATGGCTGGAGAGTGTTGTGAGCCTCTTAAGCTAGATAATAAGAATAATTAATCACATATATTGCTTGGAAGAGGATCCACTAATGATAGGATCAAAACAAATAGGTAGGCATATGATCCAAGGTACAAAACTTATTATTCTAGTTGAGATACTTACTCAAAATTTTGCATCATTCTCTGAGTATAGTAGAAATTAATAAAATTACTTTTGCGGAACCTCAATTAGCTTATCAATCTACTAAACATGAGTGAATCATCTACAATGATGAACTATATGCAGAGAGATATGTTTAGCAAATCAAGCTTGCATCTCGACTTTTACGGGCCTTGAGAGGCACGCAGAGATGGATTTATATCTAAGGATCACAAGAGGCATTATTAATGAAACTTTGTAGGATTAAAGTAAATTGTATGATTGAGCTATCGTGATTTAAATCAAGAGAAAGGATCCAATTTGCAATGAGAACCATCTCAGACAAATACACTCTTTTGATGGAGTGTGACAGAGATATGAGATTAAGAAGTAATGATCATGTATGAATTAAATCATGTAAAAGTACAATTTGATTAGCAATAAGTCATTCCTCAATGAGTGATGAAATAATGAGCTATGAGGTGAGCTCCTCTTCTCAAAGAAGGTACATGAAAATGATCTTTGAACCTCGAGATACACACAGCCACTTCATATCTTCTTTTATAGTTTTTTTTGGAGCCAAAGATTTGAATTCAAATTCAGATCTTCACCTAAAAGTGAATCCGAAAGTATAGGATTGATTCTCTTTTGAGTCAACTACCAAAAGATATGAGATTATATGCTTCATAACTCCTCGTGAGTTTATTAACCTTTTACAATGGGTAATTGTGAAGAAAAGTTACGAGAGGTTGTACATATTAAGCCTTCTAAGTGTAATGTCAATACATCAATTTTATGTGAGGTGATCAAGTATGTAGGCTTGTGCTTGATTGCACCAAAAAAATTGGTATTAAGAACATATCAAATCACAAAGTTAGGCTATCAATTGTTGTAGTCAACAAATCATTAATCTAAGTTCCAATCATTTACAAATTTTGCAAATATCATCATGAAACAAACTTCTTCTTAATCGATTTATAATTAGGTTTCTTTGTATATAAGTACTCACATATAAGCAATCAAACATGTTGAAGAAATCAACTAGATCTACTGATACAAACATCTGCCTTGTTTGCCCAATTTTAATCAGTAGATGTGTTTGCCACAACTAGCTTTTCTTTGTCTTCAACTTTATACAAGTGTAATTCATAATCATCATGTAGGTGATATTCATAAATACCTTTTTAGTGTGAAAGAAGGTATAAACTTCCATCTTCATATACGTGAAATTCATAAATACCTTTTTGCGGTTGAAGAAGCTATAAACTTCCATTCATAATATTTCTTCACCCTTTTTCTGTTTTACATTTGAAAATTTCTAAATTGACATTCAAGAATGTTATATCATTACTCCTATAAGTTGCAATCAAACTTCTAAATTCACGTTCAATTATACCATCAATCAAACAAAGCACCCTTAAGTCGATAGCCTAGAAGACCAATATCATATAGAATAGTCACACATCATTGCTTATATATCCAATAAGTTAATTGTAGTGGCATGATCTACACCGTTCGATTATTAAAGTCACAGAATATCATCGACTTCAAATCATATACAATAATGTTGTTTTACGATGTATGTGTGTGTATGTGTGTGTATGTGTGTGTATCATATATACGTGTCAACTAAGAGATGCAAGAGAATAACCAAATCAAATAATTGAATGTTTCGCTGAGAAAGAATAGAAAATTCTATGTGGGAAGAATTCTTATTTCATCGTTGGAGACATCAACAGAATTATCTATAATTTTCCAAAGCTGTATGAACGGCAAAACAAACCAATCGCTAAATTGAAAAGCATTTTGTACGTACATAATCACCTGCAATGTGTGAATTCACAAAATAATCATGACTTAAGCGAGTTTTTATTGATAGGGCAAACTAATTTAGAACTGCGCAAGCAAATCTGAGATGGGAAAAAAATGCTTCTCTAAAAAACATAGACTCTATATGTGTTGCAGTAGATGATAGGTGGAGAAATTAGAGAAGTCATAAAATTTTTGCGTGTAAAAAACGATAATTATCAGAATTCATAGAGAAAAATTAAGCGATCAAAAAGTTCATATTGGATCAAAAGAAGTCACGGTGAATCAGAATCCATGGTGATAAATCATCGGTTCTCCTAGCTTGTCAGGTAGAGTCTGCGCATAGTTGTAATCATAATTGTTCTTGAAATAAATTGTCAGGGGCATGATTCTTCAATGCATACAAACATTCTTTCATATACCTCCTTATGTCATATTTCATACATGGCTAGTAATATGAAGCTTTCACTTTAGCAAAAGCCCTAGAAAAGCCACGGTGCACAAAGAAAGATGCATCACGACTGTTCTTTTTTATTATGAGAATCAGAGAAATATTCAACCCTAAATCTGAATACAAGGTCCTAATCCACAAAGCTTCTTGAGTAGCATTTGCAAGTCCTCTGTATACAACTTATATGTTGATGAGAGAGCAATTATAGGTTGCTTCTTTCATGATGATGAGATCAATATGGTACTTGCAAAGGTAGGATATACTGATGTGCTTCTCTTTTCATCCTTAGAGCTTGCCCAATCTGCATTAGAGAATAATTTGACATCCATTTCAAAGGTGTAAGGGTAGTGTAACCCTTCATGAATTGTGCCCTTCAAATACTTTAAGATTCTTTTGGTTGCTTCCATCTGAGGCTTTCTTGGAGTGTGCATGGATTAACTTACCACACTAACTCCATAGGATATATCTAATCTAGTTAGAGTAGCATAATTCAAGCTTCCAACCTAGCTTTGGTAATTAGTCACATCTTCAATTAACTCAACTTCGTGAGCACTTAGCTTATGATTTACCTCCATTGGTGTACCTACAACCATTTTATTTTTCATATTGTACTCGCTAAGCATACCTCCAATGTACTTTCTCTACGTTAGAAACATACCTGACTTCCAAGCCAAGATCACTAATCTTGAACTCTTCTTTCATCTAAGCTTTGATTATCTTCATTCCATCTGCATCATTACTTGTAATAATTATGTCATCCACATATACACAAAGGTATATGACCTCTGAGTGATTCCTCTTTATGAAGAGGGAAGGATATGCCTTGCTTACCATAAATCCTTTATCTTGCAAATAAGTGATTAACCTATGATTCGAAGCTTTAGGAGCTTGCTTCACACCATACAAGGCTTTCTTCAATGTGCATACATACTTTGGATATGATTGATCTTTAAAGCTAGGAGGTTGATCCATGTATACGTCCTCTCAAATCCAACCATTTAAAAAAGTATTTTTAACATCCATTTGATAGATATTCCAATTTTTAGAAGATGATATACTCATGAGAGCTCTAATTGTAGGCATATTTGCCACAGGTGAGAATGTCTCTTCATAATCAATACCTTGGGTTTGAGCAAACCCTTTAGCTACAATCCTTGCTCTATACCTAGTAATTCATCCATTAGAAGACTTCTTTACCTTGTACATCCACCTTGATCCAATGACCTCTGTAGATGGTTTCTTCGAAACCAATTTCCAAGTTTGATTCTCTTGTAGAGCTTCTATCTCTACTTTCATGGCATTTGTGCCTTCTAACTTCTTCTTGGCCTCCTCATATGTTGATGGTTCTTCTGAGTTTGTATCTTCAGTTATGTAAATAGAATGCTTAGTGACCAAGCATGTATCATAACCATACCTTTCTAGCTTCCTTTTTACTCTAGTAGACCTCCTTATAGTTTGTTGAGATGATTCTACCACATCTCTCATCTCCTATAGTTTTTCTTGCCTTTAGAGTTCCAAGAGTTGATTTCCCTTCTTGGACTCTTTTGGTCTTCTTAAGAATCACTTGATTCTTCATGTATATGTTCATCACTTTTTGACAATGTTGGAAAGTCTTCATCTAGGTAATAGGGAAGTTTGATTTTCGTGCAATCATCTTCAAAGCAAGATTTATTTTCATCAAACACAACATCTCTACTTATAATGAAACCTTTATTTCTTGGATTATATGTCTATAACCTTTCTGATTAAGGTCATAGCCAATGAATATACATTTATCTGCCTTTGGTTCCAATTTTCCTCTGATTTGTGAAGGTATGTGTGCATATGCTATACACCCAAAACTCCTGTAATGATTAAGACTAAGTTCTCTTCCATTCCATGCTCAAGATGGTTTCATCCAATTCAATGCTTTTGATGGGAGTCTATTGATTAGATAGGTGGCTATGGATGCAACCTCTTCCCATAGGTAATTCAGAAACTTCTTCTCATTTAGCATTGATCTTGCAACCTCCACTATGGTTCTATTTCTTCTCTCTACCACTCCATTTCGCTCTAGAGTATACCTAGTTGTGATGTCTCTTTTGATTCTTTCTCTTGGAGATAAGAATCAAATCCATGGGAGAAATATTCTCCTCCTCCATCTGACCTTTGCCTCTTCAACGTTTTTTCCTATTTGAGTTTCTACTAAACAAAGATATTTCCTAAAGCACATGAAAACACTTTATCCCTATGTTTCATGAAGTATAATATTCCCCATCTACTACAATCATCAATAAATGACACATAATACCTAGATCCCGAGATTGATGGTTCTTTGCTTGGTATCCATACATTTGTATGGACTATCTCTAATAGGTCTCCATGAATATATCTCTTGTTTGTGAATGGTTGTCTGGGAGACTTGCCAAATTGACGAGCACTACATTTCTAAATCATATGTTGCTTGGAGATATTAGGTAGACCAAGCATTTGATCCCTATTGATTTGCTTCTAAGCTCTTTAAAGTATATGAGCTAACCTCTTGTTGGAAATTTCCAATTCTGATAATGTTTGACTACCATAATTGAACAATGCAATGTTCCTAGTGTCTTGGAGCTCAAATGTAAATAGTTAACCTGACTTTTCTCCTCTTTCTATCCTCTTGAATCCCTTATGTGGATCCTCTACAAATGCTCCATTCCTTGTGAATTTGACCTACAATCCTTTTTCAACAATCGGTCAAGCGTTATGAGGTTTTTGGTTATGGTTGGCACATAGAAAACCTTGCCCAATAGGTCCATATTACCATCTAAATTTTTCCCATTGCCTATATTCTCCACTGGATTCCTTATGTCACCTCGTTCAGACTTCATGTCTATTCCTTGGGTCCTCTATGTCTAAGAGTAGAGCCACATTCCCTGCTACATGATTTGAACATCCTGATTATGTATAGAATACATGTTCATCTTCTTTAACATGCTTGATAGTCATATTCGTTAGAAAGTTATGGATACTCTTGAGTTTGATCATCTGCATAATTGTTGTAGTTTCTCTTTCATCTGTATCCTCCTTGATGCTTATTGTTGTAACGATTGATTTTATTGAATCTACCTGTTGAGCTTACATAGCCTCCTCTATTGTATCCTTCACCTCTTTGATTTCTAGGATTCTTAAGCAATTCCTAGTAATCTGATAAGTTAAGACACATATGGCACATGGACAAGAGCTACCTTCATCATCAAAATTTTTATGTTACCAAGTTTATTCTTGTTCTTATCTGTATATAGGGTAGATGATTGATTACCTTTTGAGTTGTTTCCATTCTTCATAAGATTTTCCTCATGTGTGAATGGTTGTCCCTTGTGCAGATGTCCATGGCTATGGTGAAAGCTTCCCATTTTTCATCCACATTTATTCTAGTAATTACTTGCCTACCTATCTTCTCTTCATCTCTCCGATTCTTCCAAGATGATCTACTGGATCCTTCATTTTGGTGACAAAATCAGTCACACTTTGCTTGGGAATCTTCTTGAGTGTGGCGAACTCCATCCATAGTTGATTCTTTCTTGCCTTGATTCTTGATGAGAAGAATGCTTTAAGAGCATTCTATCCTGTGAAACCTTGCAACTCTTGATAAGTGGAAGGAAAAAACTAGAGATTCAGTTACGAGTGTATGACCTGGCTAGAGCATCCTTTCAAACCATGTGATCAACCTCTCTTGTTCTTCTTGAGTTGGTTGTCATTTGCTTCTGACAATTGGCATGATCTCATCTTTAGATATGTAGCCATATAGGTTTCTCCCTTGAAGATAAGATTCCATTGCTACGTAATTACCTCGATCCCATTTGTCTATTGACGAAGGAAAACCATCTCCCATGTTGATTTGTTATTGCTCTGATACCACTATGAGGGGATGGATTGGTATGTTCTAGAGATGAGCTACTGTTGCACAAAACCTGCTCTATACTTGCCAAGTTCACTCCTAAGAGGCTTAATAGACTCATTTGGATACAAATTAATTTATTTAGAGCCATGAAGTACTTTGGAACATCATTCGCAAAATTTTGCATCAAAACAAATAACTTGCATATGCAAGGAGTGTGAAGAAACCTTCTATTTCTGGAATGTAGGTGCTCAGTGTTTTACTCAGAGCTCACAAACTAGCATGAGTTTACTAGAGAGCTTTTGCACAAATCTAATTGAAGTGTGTAGCTAACTAAAACAATTTATTTCATTAATTTGGAGTCACCATACACTATGAAATAAATCTAGCAAGTCAGGTGGTCCTCCTAACATTTCAGGAACTAGGAGCTGTGCAAAACATAGTCACCTTCCTTACTCCATATCTCACGCTTTGCTGAACCAAAGTTGATGAGACTTGATATATAGGTATTAGATGCTTCTATCTAAAAGCACCAAGTCAAAGCAAGAAAAATGATTGAGTACACACAAAGAAACCGTTTTTGCAAAATCAGTGAGATGATGAAGATGCAACAAAGAGCTATAGATAAAGATGTTCTTAAAGGAATAAATGAAAATGTATATGATAATGAACATATAATAGAAGGGAAGTGTAGTGCACTACTCATACATGAGTTGACCACAATGTGTGCTCAATGGTGAAGCTCAAGGTCTCTCAAAGATGGCACACCAGCCTTGCGAGTAAATCATCTCTATTTATGCTCATCATTTGAGTTTGAATTTTGAATTTACCTTCAGCTAAAAGTGTTCCTACACTTTTGGTAAATAATTGATTTGATTCTTTCACCAAAAAATTCGTGGCTTAACTCTCCTACATCCACAAGATTCCATCTTCTTTTACCATTTACATTTGTCCAAGATAATCATGCGAATAATGACAAGCATGTGTTCACATGTGGTTCCTCATGTGAGATGAAAAAGAAGAGAGTATTATGCTGAATATTTAGCCAAGCATTTATGCTTGATAAATATACCAATAGAATATCCATTCCTCTTTTCTAAGGTTTCCAAATGAAATCTAGTTATAATATTTCCAAGTACTTGAATTTTCAAAAACTCAAGTCCAATTGGTTTATTCTTGACCAATTTGTAGCATCAAGAGCTTTTTTACTTCTTGTCTTTAGATTCCTTTCTTATTGAAGCTATAAGTAGCCACCCTCGAGGGGACTTTATATGAATCTCTATACTACTTAAATCTAAGAATCTAATCATGCTTTTTGGATTTTACCAAAATCCCTTGAAGGATAGGCAAAATTATGTGTTACCTTCTAGAGACTTAATTACCATCATCAAAGTTCTAGACTACATGCTTGGAATTTTTACTTTGGTCCAACTTGAAACACCTTACTCTTTTCACACTTCCATTGGAGAAATGGAACTTGAGTGAAAAAATTCCCAAAAGGAATTTGATTGCTAGTACTTGGGCAAACTTCATAGTAGTTCCAATCGACATTTCTTGGATAAATCTTTCGAAGCTTCAACATGTCTTGTTGACCTTGCAACAAGAAAAAAGACTTAGTTTTTATCATTTAAGATCTCTTGAGCTATCAAAAGCATCTTTTCTTACCCATGGGATTTCTAGAGATCTTTCCCTTATCTCAAGTCCAAGGATATTGAAATGCTTTTCAGATTCAAAATGTACAAATTTGATCTAGATTGATACACTACTAGGTGATATCAATCTTTGGACTTTAAGTACCACTTTGAGTGATTCTGGAATTCTTGGGAACTACTTGCTGTATAACTACATTGAAGAATTTCATTCTCACTAGGAGGAGATACACCCTGTGTGTGCCACAACCGAACCCGATCCACCCCGATTGCGATCACCTCCACAATGTGTGATAAATTTTTAAATAGACCGCTCCTTCTAGGCCTTTTGATCCCCATAATCTACATGAATACCTTTGTTCTCCCCTTGCACACCACAACATATGAGGGGCATACCGACGCTGCCTATACTGACACTCGCTCGCGACGTTAGTATAAACATTGGAAAAAATCACTTAAGCATACCAACGATCACTTGACCGTCGGTAGGACCATTTAAAATAGATCGTCGGGATGTTTCGCGATCATCATTATATGCATGGGTATAGGTGTTGGTATAAGCGTTCGTATAAGCCTCGATAGTTTCCTGTAAATTATTGACGCTCATACCGACGCCCATACTGATGCATATACCGAGATGTGTTTTAAACATATCGGGAATGTGAGAGAAAAACTCAACATTTTGCGCATGTTCTACACTAAGCACCGCTTGCTTCTATCATATATACACACATACACATATAATAAATATATACATGTATATACACATGCATACACAAATATACATATTTTAGGTATAGATATTTAGGATTAGGGTTTTAGGGTTTTTGGATACATATAATTCAATTAACTTTATATAAAGAAAAAATGAAGAAAAACTTAGGAAAAAAATCTGAATACATAAATAAATAAATACATAGATACATACATACATACATACATACATACATACATACATACATACATACATACATACATACATACATACATACATACATACATACATACATACATACATATATATATATATATATATATATATATATATATATATATATATATATATATATATATATATATATATATATATATATATATATATATATATATATAGGATAGTTGTATAGATAAATGAATATTAAATATATAACTAATATATGAAAATAAGATTTTAATATTTCCTTATCAAATTAAATATATATAATTAATTATATAAAAAATATAGTTGGACTGTCACATTTGGGCAGCGGCAGATATGACACGATGCGTCACAAATTTGTAAGTACCATTTGGTTTATTGAATTTGTTTGTGTTAAGCTTGTCATGTATGTTCCTCTAATGTTTTGTATATTTGTTGTAGGAGCTGGCAATGGGTCGTCCTCCAACACGAATGGAGGAGGCTTATGGATATCATCATGGATTGATTGCACTATTGAAGGACTTGGAGGGATGCAGTGCAGTCATATCATGGGAGCATTTGCGATGAGGTAATGAATTTATAAACTTGGTTTTTACTTGTTGTTTGTAAATCTCATGTGGATTTATCTCATTTCATGAATGTTCTTTGTTGCACGAGTGCTTATATGGATGTTTCGATCATTCTGTGCATGTGTGTGACAATGATGTGCCACAATTTTGTATTTGGATCATATATGGCAGTGGTGCACCAAAATTTTGTATTTGATTCTTATATGGAAGTGCTTTGCAAGATTTTGTAAAAGCCTCATATATGACAGTGGTTTGCCACACTCTTCTACATGCTTAATTGATGAAATATATAACATTTTTGTACATGGTTCATGGTTCATGGCTCATTCTAATTATATCTTTTGTGTCGGAGAGTATTTTTCTTGATGAAATCATATTTTGGTTGCTATTAGAATACACATCACATGTACTCGGTTTTTTTTGGGCAGAGTTGTGAGAAGTGGAGAATGACATGCTTGAGACTCACTGCCAAGCCTATATATAGCCCTTGCTTAGTCGCCATTTAGATTTCTGTCTAAGGTCCCTTTACTCATCTAGCCATCATGAGTAGGTATCTCGTATGAACTCTCTGGCTTTTGGCCTTGGCTATCCCCCGAGCAAGGAACTTCTCCTTCCTCCAAGCATGTAGATCTCTGGAATATAACACTCTCTCACCCTTCTAAAGATCATTTTCCTTAATGATATAGACGGAGCTATAACCCTGGTAATGAGAATCTATGATTCCAAATAATAAGAGTAGAGTGTACTAGATGTCTAAAATACTAGATCATCATAAAGAGGACCACTCATCTCTTTGCTTCCTATCTAGCATTTCCATCCATAAATAGTAGTCCTTGCTTTGGACATACTAAAGGAATGCCTATGAGGCCCAATGAGTCCATATGTGCGCAACATAAGTACTCGGGATATCCTCGGACTCCTTATGCCTAGACCTTGACCACCAACTTGTGAGGGCTTGTCACTTGTAGAAACCATGGAAACTTGCCCTTGTCTCCGTGGAATACCCATTGATAGCTTGTCATATGGTATAATTGTGCAAAATTTCTTACTCCACTAGAGTAATGAAAACTGTTATGCTAATCCAAAACAATGTGACTATGTCCCAATCTCTATGGAAAAATACTTAAGATACATGGAAATCTTTTCCAAATAGTTTTTAATCTCTAAGCTCGAGTAAATCTCCTTGATTTACTCACTCTAATGAAATGAAACTCAAGAGAGTCTCATCATGATACAAATTATGAATCCAAGATGACAATCTATCAAAGATCAAGTCTATGGACCAAGATATCAATACGTCAATCTATCAACTATGGACCAAGATATCAATATGTCAATGATCCAAACTATGGAGCAAGATCTCAATCTGTCATATCCAAACTATGGACTAAGATCTCAATGAGTCACATCCAAACTATGGACTAAGACCTCAATCGGTCATATCCAAACTATGGATCCAAATCTCGATCTATCATATCTAATAATCCAAAATATGGATCAAAATATTTCCAATACAAAGTAAATCCCAATTCACTCTGTGGAACTAAGTCCATCATGCCAAGTGAAGCGTGCGAAGAAAGTATAACAACTAGTGGAACTACCAGTGCCTTCTCAATAATAACATGCAAGATGTTCCAAGTGGATGAAACTTACTTTATCCATGACCACCATCCAATCATCAATATGAACTATGAAGGTGAACTCCAAAATCCTTGAATTTTGGGTATATCATAGGGTCTATATTGGAGTAGAATTTCCAATAAGAAGTTCTGAAATTGGACTTCCCAATATGAAAATATCATGTGCTCATTAGACACATGTACCACTCTTTTGAAAATCCTCGCCAAAGATTGGTCTGAGACGAATAGGTCATTGGACCAACCACTTGATATCTAATTTCTTCCAAATGTTTATAGCACATAGCTACTACTATCAACTTTTAGTGATATAAATTTCATAGTATTTGGACATTTGAAACTTTCACAATGACCAAAACATTAAGCCTCTATACCAGCAATAGTTTAAAAATATGCAAAGGCTAGTTTTTAATCTTTTTTTTATAGCTCCTAAATGGAGACAAATTTCACCTTGAAATTCTATACACACCATGTGGAGTTTCTTATTTAGTTTTAGAGCACGAATCACCTCTAGGTGACATGGTCTTTGATCATTTCATAAATTCCAGAGGCTACACTTTGATGTCAAAGAGTATTTGATCCATTAAATGATCTCTAAAAAAAACTAAAAATTGATATGCATAGAGTGCATCTATCAATCATTTATGTCTAATAAAAATCATTCAATTTGCATCTACCCAGTAAGAGAAATGCCCTTTGTAATAGGCATATGTCACTTGTTTCAGGCCTCTACCTCTATTAGCAGCATTTTTAGTGGAGAGGGCATTTGACCTATCTAAGAGTCTCTAAATTACTTGGAAATTTGTCAGCTTAGATATAAGCCTAGGAGCTACGTGCCCACCAAATTTCAATAAATTTGGGCATTCCCTCAAAGAGTAGCATCCAAATCTCTATCAGGCTGCTACCTCACTAACTATTTTCTCAAGTATGTTTTAAACTTGAAAATGACAAGACATGTTAATCCTTATGATTAAAAAACCTGAATGATTATCTTGGATGGATTATGACATGGAGATATATCCATGCATATAATGATCATCTAGATCAATGCAAATCAATTAACCATCACAAACTGTCTCGTGGAGAAATTGATTCTTTACAATATCCACTTTTCAATGAAAGTGAATATGAATGGACATTATATTCATTGTGCTTCTTGCACATTCATTACCCTCATAAAAAACAAGCATCTAATGTTGGTATTGATGATCATAACCATAGCACTCTTGTGCTAACTCGAAATAAATGTCTATATTAGGTACATAGACTCACATGAAAAACAATTTATGTGCTCATGTGTTACTAGTCAAAAGCACATCTTAGGTGTTCTTGATATATATACCTTGTCATTTACTTTTTAAAGTCACAATTAGCCTATGCATGGTACCTCTATCACATACCTCATGCTCACCCTAACTCGTCGTGGTGATACATAAAAGTGATCTTCTATAGAGAGAAAAAAATGCATCATGACCTTTAACTTTCTAGCAATCATATCATCCATGTATGCATGCATCCACTCATGCATCTTCTTCTCTACTTTAATCAATTTATATGCACTTAGTTATGCACACCTAAGAATTCCTCTCTCTCATAACACAACATTACTCTAGTTCTCACATGGCATATAATGCCATGTAGCTACAAAATTTTTGGCAGTACTTCCCCAGGAAAATGAAGACTAAAAAATAATAATAATAACCATTACAATGATAGGCATCAGCCTTATGGTTGGCAAACCACTCTCTTTACTCCAGAAACCTTCAAATAAGAAACTTTTCTGCAATGTGTTGGGCACTACATGCCCTCATAACCAGATATTTTCTTACTCGAGTACCTGCACAAAGATCTTGAAACACAAAACAACAACAACATGTGCATGCTTTTATGAATCAACATAAGGTAGAGTAACTTTATGTGCATAGATGAATTCATGTAAAAACTAACTTTAGTGCACATTCCAATGTTGATTTCATAAAAAATGAAAGAGAATACACTGCAAAATTTTAAACTTTGATGCAAAAGGTATTCAAATGAATATATTAAAGAGCAAAAATATGATGCAAAGATACAAAAGATAATTCATTCCTTTCCAGAATGGTCGAAATATGATTAGAAATTCCTAATTATCATAATTGGACACTCAAATCACTCAAAATAAGTTTCTTGCTAGTCAATAGCCATCTAAAAGCTTGTGTAGAGATGGATTTCAATGGTCAAAATATGTCATCTAACCAATAAAAGTGCTTGAAGTTTAGAATCTATATCAAGTTGAATTTCTTGATTTGGATATTCTATGAGGAAGTTATTGCCAAAACAATGGAGCTAGGTAAGTCGGCAACATACCACTTTGAAGAATTATGCAGTGAATTCAATTCTCTCTCCAAGTGGCTTATAATCATCCAATGGTAGGTCCCAACCATGAACGTAAGAGTCTTGAAGTCTACTTTCTATATCAAGTAAAATCATTCAATTTGGGTTTCATATGAGAGAGTTATGGCCAATTTAGTAAAGGTAGGTATGCTAAGCTTGCTATTTCTTTTATCTCTCTTTCTACTTTGTTTTCTTTCTCTAATGTTCATTTTCATCTTCTCTCTTCCTTTTTGTTCATCCATTTCTCTTCCTCCTTCATTTCTATCTCTTCTTTAATCCTTTCTCTTTTGTTTTTTTGTTTTTTTCTCTCTCATGAATCTCTCTTTCTTCTTCTTCTTTTCTTCTTTTCTTCTCTCTCTTTCTCTTTCTCTCTCTCCTTCCATCTCTTTCTTTTTCTCTAGCTTTCTTGGCTTATCTCTCTATATCTCTCTCTTTTCTCCTTCTTCTCTTTCTCTTTCTTTATCTTTCTTTCTATCTCTACTTCTCTTTCTCTCTTCTCTTTCTTTCTTTGTTCTCTTTCTTTATTTATTTCTCTCTCTTTATTTTTCTCTCTCTTCATCCTCTTATTCCCTCTCTATCTCTTTCTCTCTTCTTATCTCTTTCTCTCTTCATATCTCTCTCTCTCTCTCTCTCTCTCTCTCTCTCTCTCTCTCTCTCTCTCTCTCTCTCTCTCTCTCTCTCTCTCTCTCTCTCTCGCTCGCTTTCTCTATTGCTTGATCGTGCGCAACAAAAATAATACAATAACATATGCAAGACTCAATTCTCCTTCAATGAGGTGGTCTAGCCTAATGGTTAGAGAACTTACCTTCACATCAGAGGTCAAGGGTTTGAATCCCGTCAGCGGGGTCTACGAAAATGAGTCGTCTATGTCATATTAATGGTATTCTGCTTACTTGAAATCACGAATAGTAGTGCCTGTGTTACCCGTTCTTCTTTTTTGTTTTGCGTTTTCTTATAGCTCCATGAGCTACACACCATATGTTCTGTTTGAGCTCACCATGATTGCCCTTTTTTTTTCCCACGAAGATGAAGAAGATGCCTCCTAGATTAGCATTGAATCACTCCCTTCTCCTTGCCCAAGGCCATTCTCTCTCCCTGAAGCTCTGATACCAAATGTGACAAGTAGAGAATGACATGCCTAGCACTCACGTCCCAGCCTATATATAGCCCTTGCCTAGTCACCATCTAGAGTTCTCTCTAAGGTCTCACTACTCATTTCGCCATCATGAGTAGGTACTTTATATGAACTCTCTAGCTTTTGTCCTTGGCTATCCCCGGAGCAAGGAACTTCCTGCTCCTCCAAGCATGTACATCTCTCGAATATAAAAAGAGTGTATTGTCTTCTGCTAAACAACATCATGGTAATGTTGGTGTATCAAAAGACAACACACTCTGCCCAAAAAAAAAATTTACAGATATGGTTGTCAGTACAAGCGATGATACTCCTAGCATGCCCGTCGCTATAAGCAATCGTGCTTTGAGTAGGGTCATTGGTATGGGTTTTGGTATGAGCATCGATATTTCTCACGCTCATAGCGATGTATATATTGATGCTTATATCGATGCATATACAGACGACTATACTCGCTCTATAATTTCGAGACATATACCGACACTTACACTGATGCCAGGAAAATATTCACCCATTCAATTTCCTCGGTAAAAGCCTCGGTATATGGCCAATATGTTGTAGTGGAAGAAATGATGCACAAGAGAACATTACATCAACAATGATTCTTATCTATACAAAAGAAGCCATAGGTTATCTCAGTCGATAGCATGCATGGTTTTAACCACATGGTAGTGGGTTTGAATCTAGTTGGATGCATAATCCTTGGTGATTCTTATAGCTTTTACACCCTTGCAAAGTATGGAAGGAAACCATGCAGCAAAATTCACAGGAGGCACAAAAGAAAATACATGAGTATATCTGAATATATTTCATTTCACAAGAAGACAAATGAAGCAATGAACTAATAAATAACATGGACCAACAAGAAGTCTTTGTGAAAGCTTGTTTAGACCTTAAGGAAGATAATGATGAACCAAAGAGGGTATCCATGAAAGCTCCACCATTGAGCTATGATACCAATGCAAGAAAATGAGGAATATGACCACCACCAAGTGCTAGAAAGATGACTCTCCTCCCAAATATATACCTCTATATATAGCTCTTTCCAAGAGACTGCCTTCTTGAGCAAGTGGATACTAACCATCCATGTGTCAGCCATGTAACTGCATGTGCACCAAGTGTCCTTGTTAATTGTAGTTAACTTGAGTGAATGCTTCTAGAAGGCTCTAAAAGATCTTCCTGCATTTGATGTGCCCGCACCATTAACATCTTTCTGATCGAGGTCCATGAAAGCATTTGTAGTACCCTCTTTTTGTTTATTGGATCTTTCTTTATGTAATTTTTCAATCAATCTATGGATAAGCTCCTCTTGCTCTTCTATCTTCTTCTTCAAAGCTTGCATCTTTCTCAGAATCCAAATCCATTCTCATACCACTTGTAATAAATCTCTTAATCTTGAATCAGAATCCCATAGAGAGTAATACAATTCAGCACAACAAGTTATAAGGAAGAAAAATAGATAGTGCATATAACAAGAAGATATATATATATATATATATATATATATATATATATATATATATATATATATATATATATATATATATATATATATATATATGTATATATATATATATATATAGAGAGAGAGAGAGAGAGATTTATTATGTGTGAAAATGTAAAGAAATTCTGATCTTTGTTACAAAATCTATCGATTAGCTTCAATGTGAAGCCTCATCCACTTGAGCACCCTTGAGCTGATCTTAATACCAATCTCAATCACAATCGCAATCTCAATCCCAATCCCAATCCTAGTCTCAATTAAAAAAGAAGAAACTGATCGTGATCAATACACAAGCATAAAATCTTCCTATCTCTCACTCTTCATCCTTTGGATCTCCACCTTCCACCGATGGGCGACTAATCATGTCGTCCTAGACATGCACTCCTAGAATCTACATGCGGCAAGATAGCATCTTCTTGCATGTCTCATGAAAGACTTCCAAATTTCCCATGCATCTACTTTTCATGTCCACCTCAAGAATTGTACCTCCAAACATAGAGGCAATCACTGCACACACTCACACATATGTCAATCACCACAAAAATGATTAAGATGAGTCAAGGCCTCTCTTCTTTTTTTATTATTATTTTTAAATTACCTAAAAATGGCACTTGTCCAAAGCTTGTAACTAAAAAACAGTGAGGAATCATCTTAAGCTTGTGAGGAAAAAAATAATAATAATTTCTTTGATCTAAACAATAGTGTTAGAGATGCCTTAAGTCCATGTCCACTTCTAAATATCACCTTTGAGCCTTGCAAAATAAAAAATTCTAAAGAGACATGAAAGAACATAAAAAATCTCTTCATTAAGCTATCATCATGCAACCAAATGAGACATAAAACACAAGAACTACAAAAGTTTCAATCAAGTAAATTTGCTCTACTAAGAGTACTCTAACTTTCTCTCATACAACACTTTTTCTAGTTTTTTCATCCTCATGCTCAAATTTAACGCACAAATTACATGCGATAACTTTCTATAGAGAGAATGTAAAGACTTATTGCTACAAAATTTTGGAGACATGAACAAAATATCCGAAACATAAAATTTCATTATTACCTACACATATATTTTTGGAAATCAATGTGGTATCTTACAATTATCCCTCTCTTTGAAGAACTCTATCCTCAGAGTTTGAAAGAAGTATAATGTTCCATATTCTCAGCTAAATCAACCCATGTTGAATGTTCAATAGGATACGCAAACCTCCTAACTAAAATTTCTACTATTTCATGATTCCTAAGATGTTTAATTCTCCTATAGATTATAAGTTTTTGGTTGGTGGCATACTCCTTCAACATAGATTTGTCTTGCAAAATGTGATCATCATTTGGAACATAATTTTTAAGTAATCCAACATGGAAAGTAGGTGAATTTTCAAAGTTTTAGGAAAATCAAGTAAATATGTAGCAGAACCAACTTTCTTTAAGATTTTAAAAGGACTAGCATAATGTAGAGAGAATCATAATCTTTGCCTAAAAGTAGATTTGATTTAGAAGGGTTCACTTTCAAAAATACTAGATCATTAGTTCTAAATCCCAAGGGTCTCTTTTTGAGATCATGATAAAACTTTTGACATTTCCATTCATCTTTCATGTTCTTAGTTACCTTAATCAACTCCAACTCCATGTTTTCAAAAATCTGTTTGGATACCTAAAAGCTGATTTTGGGAATTAAAAAGTGAATGAGGTAGCAAACAAATATATCCATACATTACTTCAAAAGGTGTCATCCTAATAGAATAATGTCAAGCACTATTATATGCAAACTCAACTAGAGGCAAATCTCAGTCCAATTGATCTACTTATTATTTATATACATACATAACATATCCTCATGCACCTAGTTAACCCTCTCAATCTCACCACATGCTTCAGGATAAAATCAAGTACTCATGTGTAATTGTGTTCCTATGGATTGAAATGTTGCTTTCAAGAAATTATACATAAACCTTGCATCCTTGTCAAAAATTATACTTTTAGGTAAACCATGCAGCCTAAAAGTTTAGCAAGATGCATAGTTGTATTAGTTTTCCTCATGGGAAGAAAATGTGCCATCTTTGTAAGACTGTCCACAACAACGGAGATGGCATCATGCCCACTTCTAGTCACAGGCAAGTTTGTTATGAAATCCATAGATATGGATTCCCATTTTGGATCATGCACATCTAATGGTTGTAACATACTAGGAAACCTTTTAGATTCACCCTTAATCTTTTGGCATTTCAAAAACTCTTTCAAATACCTCAATGTCATATTTCATACACGATGAGTAAGACAAAGCTTTTACTCTAGCATAAGTCCTAGGAAAACCAAGGTGTGTAGAGAAAGTTGCATCATGAGAGTCATGCAGAATCTTTTCTTTCAAAATAGATTATGAAGAAATAATAAAGAAGAATTAGTGTAAAAATTATTATTTTACAAATGAAATTTTCCCTCAAACATAGAACTTAGATTTTTGTACAATACATTCAAGATTGTTCCATAATGTTAAGGATTTTTTAGTTCCCTTTTAATATCAAAATCAGAGGATTATATAGAAATTCAATTGCATAAAAGTTTATGACTCAAACCATCAACCACTTTGTTTTCTGTTCTTGGTGAGTATCTGATATCATAATCATACTCACTTAGTAATTCAATACATTCTATTTGTCTATTGTTAAGTAAAGGTTGAGTAAAGATATATTTAAGGCTCTGATGATCCGTTCTTAATTGAAAATTTACTCCAAGCAATAAGTGTCTCCAATGTCTAAGTGCATGAACAACCGCAAACATTTCCAAGTCATGTGCTCTATAATATAACTCATGTTTCCTTAGTTTCCTTGAATCATAAGCCACTACCCTTCAATCTTGTGAAAGTACTCATTCAATTTAACTTCCACTACCATCACATGTAACAATAAATGGCTACCCTAACTCATGTATTTCTAGCCCAAAATTTTCAAATTTTTTCTGTTTTAATTCTTCAAGTGCATTCACACACTCATCATTCCATGTGAAGTCTCTGTTTTTCTTTGTCAATTTTATAAGAGGATTTTCAATTCAAGAAAACTCCCTAATGTACGCCCTTATATATTGTGCCAAACCAAGGAAGCTTCTCACACATTTGGTTTTAGGCCAATCAACTATGCTTTTAACTTTCTCAGGATCTATGTGAATCACTTCCTTAGAAACAAAGCTCACCAAATAAGTCACTCCTCCATTTGCAAAAGAAAATTTACTCACCAAACACATAAATGTGGCAAGGGCATTTTAAAATCCAAAAGGCAAAATTGTGAACTCATAATGACCATATCATGTTCTTGAAACATTTTTTGGTGTGTCCTCAAACTTTACTCTAATTTGATGATACCCCAATCTTAAGTAAATTTTTGTGAGTACTATGGCACCACTCAATTGACTCAATATTCATCTATATGTGGATGCTGATACTTGTTCTTAATGGTTTTTATGTTCAATCCCCTATAGTCAATACAAAGTCTATATGAGCCATCTTTATTTTTCTAAAGCAAAACAAGTGCTTCCCAAGGTCAAACACTAGGTCTTATCAACCCCTTCTTCAAAAGATCATCTAGTTGGAGCTTCACAACTTTAAATTCATCAATATTTAACCTATAAGGTGCTCTAGAATAAGGCTCATTTCCTTGATAGAGGTCTATAGCATGGTCAATTTCCCTATGGGAGGCATTCCCACTAGATCATCATGAAATACATTTGTGTAGTCATCTAAAAGTTTTCTAATATATTCCTGTGTTTCTTTTCTTTCAAATAGGAGAAAAATCTAAATCACACTCAACTAGAAGACAATCTTCGTCCCCCTTTGCAAAGTAAGTATCCCACTTTTGAAGTCAATCAGGACATTGTTATGAATAAATTAGTCCATGCCAATCATTACACCACATTCTCTTATTTCAATTACATAGAAGGTACCCAAAAATGTATATTCATCTAACATAGAATCAAGATTCTCTAGACAACCTTGAATATATTGTATTCTACCATTAGCCATTTTTACATGTCTATTGTACTACATCTCAATATGCAATCCTAAAGCTTGTACCATCTTAAGTGAAAGGAAACAATTTGTACTACCCGAATCAATCAAGGAACGAGCCCTATGTGAGGAGTATATGCCCTCCATAATCCTAATCATCGATGCCCTTGAATGAGAAGAATTTTCCATGCATTCAATTCCAGGGTTAGAACACTTACCTTGATCATCCACTTACTCGATTGTTATGTTTTCCTCTTCTAGATGAGCTATCTTTGCCTTCACAGAACACTTGATGGCTGTGTTTCGAAATTAAAAAGTGCCATGTCCCTATTTTCCATATCAAAAGCAAAGTCTTAATCTTTTAGCACCCTCCAAGAAATACGAATCACCTTGCTTACGCACGGGTTCTTGCTTCTTAGGTGCATTTATATGCTTTGGCTTAGTCTTCCTCCTTGACTATTAATAGAGTTACTCCATCTTTGTTTATTCATATTTGTTGAAATAGTTCTCGGGGGTCCATGTCCTGTTGAGATAAAGCTTGACTTGAATGCCTTTGGCATAGTATAGTTCTCCATCTTCTCAAAGGTTTTTGTGTTTGCAACCACATCAAGAAAATCTACACATCTGGACTACTTTGCTCGATAGCGAAGCTCTTCTTGCAAACTCTCAATAAATTTTCTCCTCAAGGCATCTCCGAAAACTTCTCGTACATACTTATGTAAATGCAAAAAAGTTTTCTTATTTTCTTCAATCGAGAAGTTATGTCTATCATCCTTCTATTGTTTGAAGGAGTAGAATTCCATTTTCATATCCATCCAATAATGTGGAGAAGAATACTCATTCTCTGCTTGCTCTCAAAGCTCTTTCAAAAGAATCGGCCCTTCAAGTCCTCTTGTCAAAGTGTATGATATCCACCATAGCTTGGCGAAATGTGGTACAATTGCCACCTTTGCTTTTGATTCCTCACTAAATATACGTAGATCAAAGAAATCTTGAAGCTCCTCAATCCATGCTTCAAGATCCTCTCGAATTTTCTTTTCACCATCAAATTCATTTAATATTTCGCTTTTAAAGACCTTCTTAATTTCAAACTTGCCCATATCAACATCATCTTCAAGCTCACATTGTCCTCTAGCTATACGGGCATTCGATGTGCTTGTAGCATTACCACGTTCATCATTGAGGTCCATGAAAAAATTTGAAGTATCCTCTTTTTGTTAGTTCAATCTTTCTTTATGTAATTTTGCATTCACTCTACGGATAAGCTCCTCTTGATCTTTTATCTTCTTCTTCAAAGCTTGCATCTTGTCCCGATATCCAAGTTTGCTCTAATACCACTTGTGAGAAGTCTGCCAATCTTCAATCACAATCGCACATAACAATATTAGAATTTGGCAAAACAAGACATAAGGAGGAAAAAGAGAGTATGTGCAAAACAAGGAGAGAGAGAGAGAGAGAGAGAGAAAGAGAGAGAACTTTACTATGTGTGTAGTTTAGAAGCAGATCTGATCTATGTTACAAAATCTATCAAATAGCCTCAATGTGAAGTCTCATCCACTAGACCACCTTGGAGGTGATCTCAATCCCAATCTCAATCCCACTGCCAATCCCAATCTCAATCACAAAAGACGAAAATGATCATGATCAATGCACAACCATAGGCTCTCCCTATCTTGGAGTTTTCATCTTTTCGATCTCTAGCTTCTACCACCACATGACCAACCATGCCTTCCTAGAACGTACATGCTCCAAGATAATGTCTTTTTGTATGTCTCCTCCAAGACTTTCAGATGACCCATGCATCTACTTTTATGGCCACCTCAAGAATTGTATCTACAAAAATAGAGGCAATCCCTATATCACCATCACACACACCTCAATAATCCAAAATAACCTGCATACCAATGTGTTTTCTAAATCTGTTAACGTGAATAAGATGAATCAAGGCTTCTCGTTTTTCTTTGAGTACCCATAAACAGTGTTTTTTCAAGCCTTGTAACTAAAAAATAGTGAGGAATAAGCATAAGCTTCTGAGACACAGAAGTATACAATTTTTTTATCTATAGAATAGTGTTTGAGATGCCTTAGCTCAAATCTATTGGAGTTAGACTTCTGCGGAAGCACGCAAACAACACAAGGAAGAAGAAGAAGCTTGGAGCACAACACACAATACTGAATGTATTACTAGAGAACGTACAAAGATAAGTAGCCCATTAGGGCAATAGGCATACATACAAGCCGAGGGAAAAAACCTCCTAAAGAGGGAAAAAAGTGCACCGGCGGTCCTAGTGTGTTCACACACATCACTACCTATATATATCAACAAATCCCCCTTGGGAGTGATGCCGTGAACAAGGAGTTGGCACTCATGTATAAGGAAGTGCCAAGCTATGTGGAAATCACTCCACAAAAGGAAGTAAGCCCAAAGCTTTGCAGAAAGCTTCAAACTTCTCCCTAGGCAGAGCCTTCGTGAAAAGGTCTGCTATGTTCTCCTGCGTGGGCACATATGTCAAGCTGATCTCCCCAACAGAGAACCTCTCCCTGACATAGTGATAATGCACCTCAATGTGCTTAGTGCAAGCATGGAACACAGGGTTCCTCGCAACTGTCAATGCGCTCTGACTGTTAGTGAAGATGGTGGTGGCAGAAGACTGGCTAAGACGCAAATCAGCCATAAGGCGTCTAAGCCACACACACTCAAGAGTCGCTGTGAAAGCTGCCCTATACTCAGCCTCACAACTGGAAGTGGCCACAATAGGCTGCTTCTTGCTCAACCAAGATACTTATGTAAATGCAAAAAAGTTTTCTTATTTTCTTCAATAGAGAGGTTATGTCTATCATCCTTCTATTGTTTGAAGGAGTAAGAATTCCATTTTCATATCCATCCGATAATGTGGAGAAGAATACTCATTCTCTACTTGCTCTCAAAGCTCTTTCAAAAGAATCGGCCCTTCAAGTCCTCTTGTCAAAGTGTATGAGATCCACCATAGTTTAGCAAATCGTGGTAGAATTGCCACCTTTGCTTTTGATTCCTCACTAAATATATGTAGATCAAAGAAATCTTGAAGCTCCTCAATCCATGCTTCAAGATCCTCTCGAATTCTCTTTTCACCATCAAATTCATTTAATATTTCTCTTTTAAAGACCTTCTTAATTTCAAACTTGCCCATATCAACATCATCTTCAAGCTCACATTTTCCTCTAGCTATACGGGCATTTCATGTGCTTGTAGCATTACCACGTTCATCATTGAGGTCCATGAAAAAATTTGAAGTATCCTCTTTTTGTTAGTTCAATCTTTCTTTATGTAATTTTGCATTCACTCTACGGATAAGCTCCTCTTGATCTTTTATCTTCTTCTTCAAAGCTTGCATCTTGTCCCGATATCCAAGTTTGCTCTAATACCACTTGTGAGAAGTCTGCCAATCTTCAATCACAATCGCACATAACAATATTAGAATTTGGCAAAACAAGACATAAGGAGGAAAAAGAGAGTATGTGCAAAACAAGGAGAGAGAGAGAGAGAGAGAGAGAGAGAGAAAGAGACAGAACTTTACTATGTGTGTAGTTTAGAAGCAGATCTGATCTATATTACAAAATCTATCAAATAGCCTCAATGTGAAGTCTCATCCACTAGACCACCTTGGAGGTGATCTCAATCCCAATCTCAATCCCACTCCCAATCCCAATCTCAATCACAAAAGACGAAAATGATCATGATCAATGCACAACCATAGGCTCTCCCTATCTTGGAGTCTTCATCTTTTGGATGTCCAGCTTCTACCACCACATGACCAACCATGCCTTCCTAGAACGTACATGCTCCAAGATAATGTCTTTTTGTATGTCTCCTCCAAGACTTTCAGATGACCCATGCATCTACTTTTATGGCCACCTCAAGAATTGTATCTACAAAAATAGAGGCAATCCCTATATCACCATCACACACACCTCAATAATCCAAAATAACCTGCATACCAATGTGTTTTCTAAATCTGTTAACGTGAATAAGATGAATCAAGGCTTCTCGTTTTTCTTTGAGTACCCATAAACAGTGTTTTTTCAAGCCTTGTAACTAAAAAATAGTGAGGAATAAGCATAAGCTTCTGAGACACAGAAATATACAATTTGTTTATCTATAGAATAGTGTTTGAGATGCCTTAGCTCAAATCTATTGGAGTTAGACTTCTACGGAAGCACGCGAACAACACAAGGAAGAAGAAGAAGCTTGGAGCACAACACACAATACTGAATGTATTACTAGAGAACGTACAAAGATAAGTAGCCCATTAGGGCAATAGGCATACATACAAGCCGAGGGAAAAAACCTCCTAAAGAGGGAAAAAAGTGCACCGGCGGTCCTAGTGTGTTCACACACATCACTACCTATATATATCAACAAATCCCCCTTGGGAGTGATGCTGTGAACAAGGAGTTGGCACTCATGTATAAGGAAGTGCCAAGCTATGTGGAAATCACTCCACAAAAGGAAGTAAGCCCAAAGCTTTGCAAAAAGCTTCAAACTTCTCCCTAGGCAGAGCCTTCGTGAAAAGGTCTGCTATGTTCTCCTGCGTGGGCACATATGTCAAGCTGATCTCCCCAACAGAGAACCTCTCCCTGACATAGTGATAATGCACCTCAATGTGCTTAGTGCAAGCATGGAACACAGGGTTCCTCGCAACTGTCAATGCGCTCTGACTGTTAGTGAAGATGGTGGTGGCAGAAGACTGGCTAAGACGCAAATCAGCCATAAGGCGTCTAAGCCACACACACTCAAGAGTCGCTGTGAAAGCTGCCCTATACTCAGCCTCACAACTGGAAGTGGCCACAATAGGCTGCTTCTTGCTCAACCAAGATACTTATGTAAATGCAAAAAAGTTTTCTTATTTTCTTCAATAGAGAGGTTATGTCTATCATCCTTCTATTGTTTGAAGGAGTGTTCTTGTTCATTGTTTTGTACATTTATTTCAGATATTCAAAATTCTAGAGACTTCAACAATGTTCATGTCGAAAGATATCACGTATGAGTAGGTAGAGGGTTTTCTAGGTGAAAATTGGGGACTTGTAGAAGGATGCACCAAAGGGGATAGATACCTTTGTAAAATTGGTGCAACAGGCATAGGATTTTGATACTTGAAACATCGTACTTCATTGTACATTAGATTCTATTATGATCGTTGGATGTGTAAACTTGGTGAATGGATACCATTACAAAGTTCTAAGGGTTTTTTAATTTCATTTGAAATTAAGATAAATCTATCCAACAATGAAATGGACGTTATTTCAGTAAATCATCATTGGACTCTTGCCAACGTGAGAGAACATCTAGTAATCATGCGATTTGAGGATCTGGATCAATCAAAGTTCAAAATACAAGGGCATAAGGTTAGTAGCATATGGTATTTTTTCTTTTGTTTATACAAATTCTTATACTCAAATATGTTCATTTAAAGTTTTCAATTTGTCTGCAGATTGATAAGAGGTTGGAGGATAAAATTAAAGTCCTTCCTAAATGGAGTGTGGATGGAACTCAACTTTCATTCTCATAGCTCAATAACTATTTGAGTACTAGAGTGTACATAACCTATGTTCCATTTATAATCCTTCGTCTACAACAATGTATTTAACATGCAAGACATGTAGCATGTAGAATTTTTTTATCTCAATATGATGTACAATTTCCCAAATCTTTGATTTTTCCAATGGCAATTTATTATAATTTTAAAGTTCTGAGAATTTATTTTTTCTATTATGTTGTGGTGTATCTTATTCTCGTTAATGATTTTGTTTAATCTTTTTTATGAGAAAAAGTTTTTTTCTGAGAGTTCTGTGCATGATTGTTTTATTTGAAGGTATCAGTTTTAGTTTTAAAATGGGTCCCACTCACTTTAAAATTTTGAAACTACTATAAAAGCAACACTTATTCTCTCATTTCTAACTTTTGCAACCAAGAAGAACTAGAATCACTTGCAGAGCACCCACACAAGCTAGCATCACGCGCAATGGCTACCGCATCCTCTAGTACCCTGCAACTCAAACGTCCACATGAACTCTTCAATGAGTTCTTGGAATCAACTGAGTTCAAAGGTCAAAACCACTTGTATGACCTATTGTCTAGAGTCCCTGATCTAGACAAAACAATTCAACTGAACTCTGAATTTCTCAAGGAAATCATAGAGTTTCTTGAGTACTACATCTTGCGTTTCTCTATAGAAATACTGCCTTATGGGGGTAAATAGGTCCCATGTGACCTTCTACTCTACATACATAGAGGTGATGAAGCCTTCATGAAGTGGGTTAAGCGCTTCATGGAAATTGCTGAAACTGCAGGGCCATTACTAGATGACTCTATGCCAATTGTAAAAAAAACTTAACAAAAAGAAGAGGATGGGTACAAAATACCTTTCCTACATTGCAACAACATATTTTATCATTAATGAGGAGCCTGAACCTACACCTGTTGAGCTCCCCAACCTTGTCACTGGGGGCTTTTTTAAGGAGAAGAATGAGCCTCAACCCAAGGTCATAAATTTTTCCAAAGAAAGCATTACAATTCACCTAGAATTTCCTGGTGGTGTTGAGGATAAAATACCTGCAGAATCAAGCATGGAGGAGGCCCACCCTTCAAATCTCAACCCCTTTGAGCCTACATTACCAGAGGTGGTACTTGAATATCTCTCCAGCATCGTTGTGGATGGAGAGGAATTTATTTTACTTCATGACATTGAGAAGGCATTCGAATCTACATCTAGATGAATGCTTGAGCATTTTCTCCACAATGTTAGATGTTCCACTTGACAACACATCTGACATACTTGAAAAGAAGTCAATCCCACTTGGGGATTCTGTGGTAGACACCATAGCAATGGTGTGTGCTCATATTTTAAAAGATGACAACAATTCTAGTACGGAGGAGGAGTTCAGTGCAACACGGGACAGAATAATGAAGCAAAAAATTCCTACAGAATAATCCCCCGTAGTAGAGCAGATTGGCATGGCCCACTCTAGCATTGATCTTGATGCCCCTTGAAGAGGGGAGGAAGAAGACAAGCTTCATGATGTAAGTGGTAATTGAATTAAATAAATGGATAATTTAAGTTAACATTGTAAGAGGTTGAATTCTCATTTTTTTTAACAGGAAGCAATTGAGCTCGACAAGTTCACAACAAGATCTGGTGGGGATTGAGCTTCTCGCGGGAGTGGTGCATCCTTGGCAAACTACATCAAAAAGTTGCCAAAGGATGATTTTGTTATCATACGCAAATACTACAAACCGGATGGGCAGTTCATGACTTGGTGCTTGAAGGCCCTTAGCAAGATTTTGTGTTTATGTACAATTACCCAAGGCACTAATTGTGTCATTTTGGTTAGGAAATCCTTACTTGTAACTACATTAGGACTTAATTTTAGAGGAAAAGTATTAGGGCGAATAGGTATTGCCATGGTTCTTGTAATGCAGGACTCCCATGTAATATCGAGATTTGCATTGACTTACCAGCTGTCTCAATCTCTACAAAGAAGAGAGAAAGTTGTAGAGAAATTGAAGGTAGCTGAGAAATGATGTAAATGTTTTGATAATACAAACTTTTTGTTTCATCATTTGTCTAGTCCTGTATATGAATGTGCTAATAAATTGAACTTATCTTCTCTCCACAAATTGTATCTAATTTGAAGTCTTTGTATTGTCCTTTTGGTCCTTTGTATAATTATATGCATAAAAAAGGCCAAAAAAGCCCCAACCATAGAAACGCGGGAAACAACCCTGCAAAAATTTTGTAGGGCTGTTTCCTGCGTTTCTGTGGCTGGGGCTTGTTTGGCCTTATCTGGATTTTTAGGTGCTACAAAACATAGGAAAATATGTAATCCTAGATTATCACTTGGTTTTAGTAGAATCAAGACCAAAGATTACCAGTAGGGTATAACCTCAGCTTTAACTAGACCAAAGATCTCATCCATACCTTTTATGCATCCAATGATTAATGTAGGGTATAACCTCTTAATTACTAGACCATTACATCTTTACCATATCTTTTATGCTTACACAAGCCCAAATAATGCAAAAAAAACCCCAGCCACAGAAACGTGGGATTCAGCCCTGCAAAAATTTTGCAAGGCTAAATCTCGTGTTTCTGTGGCTGGGGGTTTTTTGGTATGAAAAGGACATGTGGGACATCAATAGGTAGAAAAGTAACATATCTAGTGACAAAACAATAGGCAAGTGCATGCATGTTTAGTTGAATCCATATATAACTGATTGAAAGAGAGAGAGAGTGAGAGACAAAAAAAAGAGACAAAGAATATAGGTTAAAACAAAATTTTTTATTATCCATTGTATTACATCGCAAAGTAGGCCTATCATAGGGTATAATATACACATCATGGGTTATTTCGTCTAATTCTTCTTGCTAGCTCAATGTCCTTTGGCTGTATGGTTACTCTCTTGGCATGGATAGCACAGAGATAAGAGTCCTCAAGCATGGAGATGAAGTTTGCACCCTAACATGCATTTGATAGTCTTTAAGTCTCCACCTAAGTGCCACTCTACTTCAAAATCACCTAGACTTTCTATAGTGATTTTGGCACCATGAATTTGAGAAGTTATCACATTTGTGATCCATGCAGTCCTACTGAAAATCCATGTAAGAACATCATTGGATTCTTTAGGTACTTCAATAGCACCTAACCACCATATATCTTTCTCGGATTGGACACTATATGTAAAGTGATGGGTAGATTCTTCACTATCATCAATAAGAGCATGGGCCATGGCTTCGTTCATGAGTGTCACACTAAGTCTCTCCATACGCCGTCCCTTTATGATTTGACATTCATCTAGCTTCAATAAAAACTTGACTTTGGAACCACAATCTATATCAAATAACAAATATTATATTATTAAAAATACTATGAATGTCATTATCAAAACAATGGATATACCTTGAAGTGTGGATTTGTAAAATTTAACCATTTCCTTTTGAAGCCTCTCCAAATTGACAAATATGTTGTTGTACTTTGTGTAGATGAATCCCTTTCTAGATGTGTTTTTCAACTCTTTCTTTGATGTAGATGAATCATAAATGGATGTAGGCATAACATCTTCTATATGGAGGTAATTGCCAAGAGTATTGGCTACATCCTCATTGGTCATCTTCTTCTTCAGAGATACCTTGTAAGGGCATGGAAAAATGCCTTGGAAAATACCTTTGTTTTGTAGAGCTTGCTTCAAAAGATTGTACAATGCAGTGTACGCTCTAGTACTAACACGTACTTCATCACATACCATGTGTACCTCACTAGGACTAATAATATCTTCTAAGTTGCTTGCAAAATCTTTAATCACTTGGGTTTTGATGTGATTTCCTATTGGTGAATCCAAAATCATAAGCACATGCTTGTTCCTAAGACAAGAATTCAAAAACTTCAATTGATCCTCCATTGTTGAGGAAGCACTCACATCTTCAACAAATGACCTGCACAATAAGAATCTCAATTGAAAAGTCTTTTAACATAAATAAACAAAGGAAATATATACCTAAGTGTGTAAACACGTCGCTTCCATGCTCCACCACCAGTTGAAAGAGCTTGAAAGGATGATAATGGTCGTTTCCTATATCTCATCCCAAGTCGAGTCTCTTTTAGTTGTGTAAGATTGGCTTTTAACTTTGTAATTGTGCTCTCCTTTTCTTCCACATCTTGTTGGAGTCTATTATTGTGCACCTCCAAAGATTTGATAGCACTTTCTAAAGTGTGTGTAGCACTCTCTAAACTATGTATCTTGAAATGGTTGTGATGACATTGTTGCATCCAATAATTTGCTATAGATGTAGAATGGTTAGACAATCGCTTGCAATAGCCTAGTAGTGCATCTTCACCGCAACCAAGGAATTGTAGAAATGTGGAGATAGTATGGAATCTAGGATGAACATTAGCCATTGGATCCAACGGATACAAAGCACCATGGACCCAAAGATCAATATTCTTCTCTCTAGCTACACGTCGTGCATTTTGAGAATGTATGTCATTGCTACCTCTAGTTGTTGGTGCAAATTCTGTAGGAACACGAACATGTACACTCTTTGTGTGAGGAGCACGCGCTGGTACTGGTGTCATGTTCATAAAACATGTGAGCACCATGATGTTCCAAAACTCCAACACCGAATGGGAAGAAGCATAGAGATGGCTGGAATGGCTAGTACAGTAGCTGTGTGCAAGAAAAAAAGTATGTTTTGGTATGTGGATAGGTCAAAATGACTTTTTTTAGTATGTTAGACGGAAAATGAGATTTTTTTCAAAAATTCATGTTTTGGGGGAACCAAAGTTACGAGTTTGATGATGTGGCACTTATCTTTTGAAGGGATTTTGAAAAATATGTTTTTTAAGTATTTTTTATAAAAATAAGACTAAAAAAATTAAGTTCTGACATATACATAAAAGTATGGGCCATTTTGAATAAAGAATAGCTGAAAAAGAGACTTTTTTAGAAAACTCATTTTTTTACTCATAAAGATGGACGGATTTGATGAGGTGGAAAGTGGTTTTTCTCTCTCTATGTGCAGAAGAGAGAGAAGGTCCTAGCTCAGCCTAAAAAAAGGCCTACTTCAGCCTACCAAAAAGTGCTCTATTAAATGCACTTTATCCCCTTAACAAAGTACAAGATTAAGCTTAATCCCTAAAAATTAGGAATCCTTACAAGGCCGATGCAGGGTTCACTTTTTTTCCTAATGTTCTTTTGTTCTTTGCATGCTTGTGTTAGTCTTTAAACTTCCGACTTCAGACTCAGAACACTTTCAAGTTCAGACGTTTCCGAATCTTTCCTAACCTTAAATTACCTCTTAGCCACGTGGGTCCTTGGGAGTGGTAGGGGTCTGTTAGACAGAGGCCCTGTACTATTTTCCCAACTCATTACGCAATCATAATTACTTCTCGCGTCTTAGCTCAGTGCGCAGTTCTGAACAACCGATGATTGTTCGTTGTACTGGACTTAGAATTTCTGAACTAATCCTGATATGATGGTTTGAGCAGTAGTCCGGTGACTTGTGTCCAATAGAATAATCTACTTCAGTAAACGAAGATCACCTAATACGTACTTCTTCAGAACAGACAGGTATACCAAACGCATATATATACTGAAGTTACGCAACTCATCGTATACCCACTTCGAGCAACAAATGTCCTGACAACAATTGACTCGTTACAGACTTAACAATGATCTATTCGCACTTCAACCATTACAGATGCTAGTCTTCTTGTGATCGGAATCAACAGTGAACGTAGACTACTGCATCGAACTTAGTCACTTACAAAAAAATGTTAACACGCGAACATTTCGGGGCTACTTTCCACACTTCCTTGTTCAGCATACTACTGACAAATAACACACTGCAACTTATTAACACTCAGAGACACACTCAACCATTACCGAACATATTCGTAACACAAGATTACTAATTCGCAACTCTGCACTACGATGCGAATAAACGACTAGACCAAGCACAAAACAGAACAGAACAGAACAGAGTTGAGTTCACTCTTCTCAATGACATACATACTACAACAATACACTTACAATTCCCCAAAAACGGGCTCTTGGCCACTCTTCTTTCATTTCCTTATATAGAAGATTTTTTACAAAGGAGCGTGAATCTTTAGTTACTTGCGCGTTTCCCGAAAGGTTCTTTTACATTTAATACGCTTGTCCTAGTACATTTGTCCTTGTTCGGCGGCCGTTTAACACTGGCACGCACGGTGGACTCGAACCTGCAGGTTCCTATGGTTCTGCTACAAGACCTTCTAAATACATGCTTCGGGCGAGCCTAAACGTTCGGGTGATTTTCTTTTTAATGGTTTCTATCATCTGAACTAAAGTATTGGGTTCTAATAACTGAGCGTCCATTCTAACGGAGCTAATAGCTATGGCTTGGGTTAACAAAATTTCGGCCTGGGTCTGTAAGAAGGCCTCTTGTAAATAAAACTCATTGGATAATGCAGCGTCCTCGGATGTCTTCATTTCGGTGATTTTCTGCTGCATATCCGTGACTTCTGATTTCGCAATTGGTTATCGAGTCGCTCGAATTGCTGGTTCTGAAATTTGATCGTTTTGGAGTATGCATCTCGTTCTCTTCGAGCATTTGCTAGATCTTTTTGGTATTTTGCTTCCCTGGTTAATTGGTGTCTCAGCATTCTGTTTACCTCGTCCAAACATTCTTGGGCTCTTCGTAGCTCGTCTTTGACTTGTTCTGCTTCTCTGTGTTGGTCTTGATTCTTCTAGATGGTTTCCTGCAACTAGGCCTTCGTTTCTTCGACCAATTCTTCTAGGGATGAGTTGATGTCTTCTTTTTCTTGGAGTGCGGTCTTCGATTCCCGGATTTCTTCGTGTGCTGCGTGTAATAGCTGGTCTTTGGTGGCAAGCTGCTCCAGTGTTGCATCCCTTTGCTGTATCACGGCCTGGTGTGCCAAAAATTGTGCTTGAAGATCTGCTAATTGTGTATGTAATTGATGATTCTCCGCTTTTACGGCGTCGATTTCTTCTTGGAGTGGGCTGATGTCGGCTTCCAGGAGGTCGACTTTATGTTGTAGGTCTTGCCGAATGGTATTTGCGACCTCACTCAGCTGTACCGGAAGTTGTTGTGAGAGGGTAATGAGCATTTGGCCCATGGCGGCTAGTTCAGAAAAGACCGGAACAGAGGGAAGGAGAAGTGGGTGTTGTGGTGGTGCAGAGGTTTGGGTATGGATTTGGGGGGATGTCGGGGGTGAATAATTGGGGGAGGATGAAGAGGATTCGGAAATTGGCGGGGGGAAAGGGTTGACTGGTGGGGATTGAGGACCAGGGGATGCAGGGTGAGTTACTTGATGGATGGGTTGGTGTTCACCTGTATTGTGGGCGATGGTGGATTCTACGGCCTTCAGTAGGGTGTCGAGTGCGCTGTCAACCACTTGCTGTTCGTCTTCTCGTCGTGCTGATGCTTCTTTTGTGTGATTCTGCTGGTCGTGGTGGTCGGCCGATGATTCGTTGTGGATGGAAGTGGCTGTGTCGTGGAAGGTCTCTTCTTGTTCTTCGTTTCGGGTGTCCTGATTCTTTCCGGCGGATCCTTGTGCTTCGCTTTCTGAGGAGTTGATCCGGATTCTCTTATTGTAGAAGAGCTGGTTGATCTCCTCATCTTCTTCTTCATCGTCGTCGAGTGGTTGGACTGATTCTTCGTGCCTAAGTTCGGGACCTTGGGGTGGTGGTTGTGCGGCAAGGATGGCTGGGAAAAGGAATGAGATGATATGGGGAAGGCGAGAGCGCGGGGTGATACCCTTTTGGAGTTGCTTCACTATAGCTACACATTCTTTATGAATTCTAAGGAAAAAATACGAGGCGAAGTTCACGGGTTCTCGGGTAGCTAGATCTAAGGCGGAATAGAAGGGTCGGGAGATGCCGTAGGTGCGCTTCTGCAGGTTGAGTATGGCGACTAGGAATTGCAGAGCAGATCGTTCAGGTTCAGGGCGATAGAGAATGGCGTATTCGTTGTACGAAGAGCGGGGGAATAGTTCGGTCATGCGGGCGGGGGGAATACTAGGGCCATTTTCACGGCCTTGCGGGTTGAGGCAGTAGGCTTCAGCGAAGGCTTGGAAGGTGATGACTGTTCGCGAAGGGAGCGAGAGGAAGACCCATTGGCGTTCGGTGGCGGGGGACTGAGCAATGGCGGTGATGATTTGCACGAAGAAGGGATGGGCTTCCACTGAGTGCTAAGGCAACTCAGCGAAGTTGGCCAACCCTCTGCAACGCAGGTATTCACCTACCTCGGTAGGGATACCATCGCGGAAGGCAGCATAGTTGGCTATCGCGTCCATGGCGTTTACTGAGACAGACAATGAACACGGATGCACAAAGCACGAGGGCTCAGAATACTAACATACAACACAATAGCATTTTCGGCGTTGTCGACAGAGTTAAGTAGGAACAACATGGTGGGGAGGAAAAAGGGGTTGGGTATCATTGTGCAGTGCGGGAATGATGCTTGTTTTCATGCAGGTGTGCGTACTCGAGTGACTGGTAAGGGGGCGGCTGGTCACATAAAGATTGTACAAAACACCGCTATTTATAAAAAGAAGAAAGAAGAAAAAAGAAAAGATTAAACAAAACACGGTCCACCGCCGAAAAATTTAATGCGGGCTAGTGGCGTGATGATATGGCCGCAGCTTCGACCCATTGATTACTTTTGGGAGTGGATTTCCGGTCAACGTAGTCAACCGAAAAGTTACCGGACCGACTTGCTCTGAGATCTTAAAAGGGCCGAACCATCGTAGTTTGAACTTTCCTGCTCTTCTATCCGACTTTGCGTTATAGAAGAGTACAAGCTGACCTACCGAAAAGATTGGAGTCTTCAAATATCGATCATGTGTCTTAGCTTGCCTTAGTTGTACTTCGCGCATGGTTAAAAATCTGAGCCATCGGTGCTCATCAAGTTCTCTGAGTGCGTCCATTCGTGCTGTCAGCGAATCTTCCGGTAGCATCTTCTGAGTGATTGCTACACGCAGACTTGGGATGACTACTTCCATGGGTGCTCTTGCTTCTAAGCCATAAGCTAGTTTGAAAGGTGTCAAGCCTGTTGTTACCTTATATGTAGTTCGGTATTCCCATAATACTGCAGGTAGTAGTTGATCCCACCTTTCCGGTGCTTCCATGATCAGTTTCCGGAGGATATTCAATAGTGATTTGTTTGTACTTTCGGCCAAACCATTGGCACGAGGGTAATATGGAGAGCTCAGTTTGTGTGTCACCTGGAACGATTGAGTGAGTACCTTCATTAATTGATTTACGAAGTGAGTACCTTGATCTGTCACCAATTCGAGTGGTAAGCCAAATCGTGGGAAGACATCATTTAACAGACATTTTGCTACTGCAACCGCTGTAGCAGACCGTAAAGCCCAAGCTTCTACCCATCTTGTTGCGTAGTGTGTACAGGTTAGTATGTATCTGTTGTTACTCAAGACTGCTGGAGGTGTGATTGGATCGATAAAATCTAATCCCCATTTCTGAAATGGTTCTAATGGCATGACTGGCTGCAAGGGAAAGAAGTGTCGTTGCAACGGTTGTCCCGTCCTTTGACAGTTATCACAGTTTTTGACAAATTGGGCCACATCTCTGTACATAGTTGGCCACCAGAGACCTCCTAGCAGAATTTTCCGGTGAGTCAAATCTGTGGCAAAGTGACCACCAGTAGGGGTCGAGTGAGCCATTGTGATGACCGAGTTAATTTCATGCGGAGGAACACATCGAAGTAAGATTCCAGTGTGATCTACATAATATAGTTCTCCAGCAACTAACCGGAATCGGCGGCTAAAGACTGAAATTTTCCTTCGAACTGCCTTGGCTGTCTCGGATGGAAAGCATCCTTCGGTGAGAAAAGTTAGAATCTGATCATAATATGTAGGTGGTGCTTGTGATTCAGCAGTCTCATCTGTCAGTGGCTCAGAACTATAGATCGCTGGAGTCGTGTCATCTATGCCTTTTGAAGCTTCACCAGAATCTAGACGAGATAAGAAATCTGCTAAGGCATGTGCATTTCTGGGTCGGTGAATGACTTCATAATCGAATTCCTGCAAGAGTAGCACCCATCGTGCTAATCGTCCGCCTAAATGCTGTTGTCTTACTAGATAGACGAGGGTAGCATGATCCACATGAAAGGTGAATTTTCGGCCTAGTAGATAATGTCTGAACTTTTTGATGGAGTAAATTAATCCTAGACATTCTCTTTCGGTGGTAGAATAGTTCTTTTCTGCAGGTGCAAGCCTTCTGCTGGCATAATAAACAGGGCGAAACCACTTATGTGTTTGCTGCATCAGAATACTGTCGATCGCAATATCTGAAGCGTCGACAAAAACATGGAACGGGTTGTCCCAGTCCGGTCGTTGTAAGATTGGTGCCTGCGTCAATAAATACTTGAGTCGATCAAATGTGCTTTGGCATTCTTGAGTCCATTCGAACTGTTGGGGAGTTTTGGTGATTAGTCTGTTTAGTGGTACAGCCACATGAGCAAGCCATCGTAGGTGTCTGCCATGCCACCGTACTTGACCCATGAAACACATAACTTCTTTTGGAGTAGCGGGTATTGGGGCTTCTAAAATTTCCGAAACCTTATCTGGGTCTACTCGGATACCTTGGGCAGATACAATATGACCAAGTAGTTTGCCACACGAAACGGCAAACACAGATTTGCTTGGGTTAAGGCAGAGTCTGTACTCTCGACACTTTTGAAAACAGCATCGTAGATGAAGCAAATGTGCCATCATCTTCCCAAAAATCGAGAAGTCATCGAGATATACTTGCATAAACGAAGTGAGATAAGGAGAGAAAATCTCCTCCATACATCGCTGAAAGGTGCTTGGTGCATTTCTTAACCCAAACCACATTACCGTACAAGCAAAGACACCCCAATTGGTAATGAAGGCAGTTTTTGGTATATCTGCTTCAGCCATTCTAACCTGATTGTAACCACTGTATCCGTCTAAGAATGAATACATTTCGTGAACTGCTACCCTATCAAGCATGGTATCCAGAAAGGGGATCGGGAAAGGATCCGGTACTGTTGCTTCGTTTAATTTCCGGTAGTCTACACAGATTCGCAGTTGCTTATTTTTCTTTGGCATGATCACAATTGGTGAAATCCATTCGGCATGTTCTACTGGTACGATGAATCCGACCTTTAATAATCTATCAAGTTCGGCTTTTACCTGTGATGCATAATTGGGATTCATCCGGTAGCTGGGCTGCTTATTCGGTTTAGCTTCAGGCTTCAACATGACTCTGTGCTGATAGATGCGCGGATCTAATCCTTTCATATCTTTGTAATCCCATGCAAAGACGTCTGAGAATTCGCGAAGTAGTCGAATCAAATCAGCTTTACATGTTTCCGGTAAGTTTTGCCTTATCTTTACATGTCGCGGATGATCTTCGTCTCCTAGATTGTACGAGGTCAACTGGTCTTCGGAGACATAAAACTGTTGCAGTTTCTCTGTATCGTCTGTTGACTTGAACAGTGATTGTAATTCGTCGTCATGTGTTGAAACAGTATCTTCCTGCTTAGTTTTTTCGGTGATCGGTACAATTGTACAAACTGAAGTACTCTAGTTATCTATCACGGACTGTAGATCAACAGTCCCTAAGGTCATTAAATCAGCGTTATTCTTCAGAAATTCTTCTTCTTCATCATCTGATAGTCCATCTAACATGTGGACTGGTTCAACAAAATATGGTGTGGCGTGAAGTTCGCAAGGTTGTATAGCATCTAATTTTACCACATATCTACGGTTGGCATCTCTGAACGTAAGCTCTTGTGCAGACCTGTCCTGTATTACCTTTGCATGCTTCAGCCAAGGTCGACCGAAAAGATGGTTGTAATCCAAAGTGGATTCCGACAGATCTAGTATAACAAAATTCATTTTGAAGGTCGTATCTTGTAAAGTAATAGGTACATTTCGCACAAGTCCTACGGGATGGACTCTAGATTGATCTGCCATTCTGACAAAAAATTGAACTGGTTCGATTTCGGTCCATCCTAGCCTTATTGCATAAGGTTGTAGTCGCAATGTTAACACCAGAGCCTCCATCAATCAATACCTGTGTAATTTAATGATTCTTATATCATACTATAATCAAGGGAACTGAATGATCAACCGTAGAATCAGGTTCCGGTTGCACTACTGCTGTGGCCGGAATAACAAGAAGGTACCGGACTGAACTGCTGCTGGAACTGTTGTCGAATCCCAGGTACTAATGCCAGTAGTTGGCCTAGAGGCAGGGTGATAGATGCCTTGGATAAAATTTCCCAGGCCTGTTGAGATTGGTTGTCCTACTCCTTTGAACTTGAGGTCTCTGCTGATGCAGAAGTATCTACTGTTATGTCTATTGCTGATGATGGCTCGGCTGTTGCTTCCTTTTGTTGTGTTCCCTCCTTTGTCGACGAGGCCTGAGTCACCGGAATAGGTTCTGGGAACACTGGTGGTTCTGTTGCGGTCCAGTGACTAGCCTTGTTATACATCCTATGTTGTTCTTCTATCCCCGGTTCGAATATTTTTGCTGCTGACTGCAGTTGTTTACCAGATCGGGTCTGGACTGTAGTAGTCTGTGTTTCTACCGGTGTGATTTGTACCATGTTGGCCATTGGGTTTTGCTGCTCCTTCTTCCTTTGATCATACTCAGCTGCATCTTTGCAAAATCTTCTAATGTGCCCGAATTCCCCACAAAAATGACAGCGTGGCGGTGGCAAATTGGGATTTTCCGGTGGTGGTCCGTTCTGCCAGCAGTTTGTATTATAATTGTTGTTCCTCTGTCCTCGGTAGTTCCGATATCCCTGCCGTTGATTGTTTCTCAGTTGCGGAGGTACATAGTGATTCACTGGCTGTCCATGTTCTTGAATAACAGCATTGACTATTGCTGTTCCCTGTATTCTGGCATTGTAGACACAGTTTTCGGTGGTGTGTCCGGCAGTGTTGCAGATAGCGCAGAACGTTTGATTTAGTGCACAATTGGCACTAGTATGACCTGAATTTTTGCATGTGATACAGTACACTTGTCTGGTTATATCTTCAGTCATAGTTTTGTTCGTTTTTAACCACTCTAGATCTTCTGTAAATCCACCGACCTTGGATTCCAATTGCAGAGCCATGGCAATGACTGCATCCAGCGTCATCGCTCCGACACATCTTATGATCATGATCTGTTTCAATTGTGGGGTTAAACCATTGATAAACCACTGAGTGATGACATCATCCGGTAAGTTAGCGTGGGCCTGTGGTATCTGCCGCAAGTGTGTTCTAAAAAGTGTAGCATATTCCTGGACAGTCTGATTTGCCTTCTGTCGGTTGTTCTGTAAATAATCAAAGATTTCGGCGGGATTCTTTTTTAGCCTGAATCGTTGCAGAAAAGCGTCTCGTACTGCGTCATAGGTACCGAAATGATTAATGTCATATTCCGTAAGCCATCTAGCTGCTTCATTGACCAGTGTAGATTAAAAAACAATGGCCTTATATGCCTGATCCGGTGGATGGTTAAGGACTGCATAACTGATCTCGAAAGTGCGTACATGAGCATCCGGATCATCTCCTGGGAATCCACCAAATTTCGTGTATCTTACTCCTGTTGGAGGCGGCCTTGGTTGACATAACTGTTGCTGCTATTGTTGTCCGTTCATTGTGAGTGTATTAGGCCTTTCTTCTGTATCTTGAGGTTGATTGGTTGAACTATCAGAACTTGGATCGCCGGATGGCATGCCTTCCGGTGTGCTGTTTTTGCTTAGGATGCTTCGGATCTCTGCTTCGAACAGCTTTCCTTTCTTCTGGATGTCCAATATCCGAAATCTTTCTTCCAAGCACGCTGGTTGGGCTGAGGATTCCGCAAAAAATGCTAAGCCTTGGCTGCCAGTTGGTGTTTCTATCACCGGAATATCACCGGAATGAACTGAAATTGTGTAGAATGCAGTGTTTTTTCGCTTTTACGGATTTCTTTTCCTAGAGTATTTCTGATCGTGGATAACTCTGAATCTTTATCCAAGATTGTTAAACTGGTTTCCAGCGGCGTCTTGGTAGATTCTGGAATTACTATATCTTGGATAAGCTGGGTCGAAGTAGCACCAGAATGTACCAAAGGCGTTGATCGTTCCACCGGAATATGACCGGAATTAATTCTAACGTCCTTAACTTGCTTGAACATTGGGTCAGACCGCGTTATACCTTCTTCTCCTAGGGTTGTCTTTAGCACTTTACGTGCTCCAGCCTTATGGTCCTTAGGATACGTTCCGCCAGATCGAGTAACCGGCATGTATCATTGCGTAGTAGCACTATCTGAGTAGTTGGCAACAATCTGGCTCTATTGCTACCATCAGTCAATCGAACGATAAACATGATGTTTGATTCTGAAAAACAGCTGGCACTCTAATGCCACTTTTCCCACAGATAACTGGCAATCTGATGCCACTTACCCACAGATAACTGGCAATCTGATGCCACTTTCCCACAGATAACTGGCAATCTGATGCCACTTTCCCACAGATAACTGGCAATCTGATGCCACTTTCCCACAGACGGTGCCAAATGTTAGTCTTTAAACTTCCAACTTCAGACTCAGAACACTTTCAAGTTCAGACGTTTCCGAATCTTTCCTAACCTTAAATTACCTCTTAGCCACGTGGGTCCTTGGGAGTGGAAGGGGTCTGTTAGACAGAGGCCCTGTACTATTTTCCCAACTCATTACGCAATCATAATTACTTCTCGCGTCTTAGCTTAGTGTGCAGTTCTGAACAACCGATGACTGTTCGTTGTACTGGACTTAGAATTTCCAAACTAATCCTGCTATGATGGTCTGAGCAGTAGTCCGGTGACTTGTGTCCAATAGAATAATCTACTTCAGTAAATGAAGATCACCTAATACGTACTTCTTCAGAACAGACAGGTATACCAAACACATATATATACTGAAGTTACGCAACTCATTGTATACCCACTTCGAGCAACAAATGTCCTGACAACAATCGACTCGTTACAGACTTAACAATGACCTATTCGCACTTCAACCATTACAGATGCTAGTCTTCCTGTGATCAGAATCAGCAGTGAACGTAACTTAGTCACTTACAAACAAATGTTAACACGCGAATAGTTCGGGGCTACTTTCCACACTTCCTTGTTCAGCATACTACTGACAAATAACACACTGCAACTTATTAACACTTAGAGACACACTCAACCATTACCGAACAGATTCGTAACACAAGATTACTAATTCGCAACTCTACACTACGATGCGAATAAACGACTAGACCAAGCACAGAACAGAACAGAACTGAACAGAGTTGAGTTCACTCTTCTCAATGACATACATACTACAACAGTACACTTACAATTCCCCAAAAACGGGCTCTCGGCCACTCTTCTTTCATTTCCTTATATAGAAGATTTTTTAGAAAGGTGCGCGAATCTTTAGTTACCTGCGCGTTTCCCGAAAGGTTCTTTTACATTTAATACGCCTGTCCTAGTACATTTGTCCTTGTTCGGCGGCCGTTTAACACTTGTGTAGACCTTAAACTCCAACAAATACAAATATAGAACCTCAATTTTTGTACAAAAATTTCAAGAGTGTTGCATAATATAAATCTTTTTTTAATTATTTTCTAATATCCAAATCAAAGAACAAGGTGGAAATTGAATTGCATAAAGGTTTATGAATCAAATCATTAGCCACTTTGTTTTCTTTTCTTGCCAAATATTTAATATTAAACTCATATTCACTTAGCAATTAAATCCATTGTTTTTGTCTATTGTTATGTAAAGGTTTAGTAAACATATATTTAAGGACTTGAGATATGTTCTTAATGCAAACTTTACTCCAAGTGATAAGTGTCTCCAGTGCCTAAGTGCTTGAACAACTGCACGCATTTCCAATTCATATTTCCTTAGTTTGCTTCACTCATGACCGACTACCCCTCCTTCTTTTAAAAGTACATAAGATATAACTTTCACTAGCATCACATGCAACAATAAGTAGCTTCCCTAACTTAGTCAATTGTGTAAGAGGATTTGCAATTTGTGAAACCTCCAAAATGTGTGCCCTCTCATATTGTGCCAAACAAAGGAAGCTTCTGAATGATGAGAGATGTTCAAATGACTTCTAAAGTGTCTAATGGTTCTCACAACTTCTAATTCATCATCTCTTATACATGCCCCGACTTTTCTACTTGTATATATAGGTATTATGTACAAAGTCATGACCATTGCAGAACTATAAGCATGTTTAATGTACATATATATACAAGCCTTTATTCTCTGACTATACTCTAACTCCAATATTCATGTATTGATCTTTGCTTCTTCTTTTGACTTCAATCTTTGTCCAACACATCAATTGATGGTTGTCATGCATCAAGAGTTCCCCCTCAATCATCAATTGAGGTCTTCTTTATACATGCCATGTCTTTGAATCTCTGTAGCTTTGACCCATCCAAGCTTTTGGTTAGCATGCAATCTGATCTTTTGTTGAAGTATGTATGACTTCAATCTACTTGTCAATCACCTTCTCTCTTAAGAAGTGATATTGAATCTCAATGTGTTTAGTCATGGCATGAGAAACAGGATTAGCAGCTAGATACAATGAAATCATATTATCTCCATGAATAGTGGGTGTACTCTGAATGATGTAAAAACTCTTCATGAGAGTCCTCAACCATATGACTTCCTTTGCAACTTCAACCATACCTTTATACTTTGCTTCTATAAATGATAAAGCAACTGTGTGTTGCTTCTTAGAACACGAAGAGATTAACTTATCTCCACATAACACAAGTATCCATATGTTGATCTCCTATCATTAGGATTACGTGCCCAATCTATATCACTATATATCTTGATGTTTGTATATGATGTAAAACCATAATAAAAACCTTCTTTGAGTGTATCGTTAATGTATCTCAATACGCTTTGTCTTACAACCCAATGTTCTTTCCTAGAACAATGCATGAATTGAGACAACACTCCAACTGCATATGACAAATTAGGTGATTCACCTCCACTGGAGTAGGCGCTACCCTGCAATATTCCATTTCAAAATTGATCAACAAGTTCTTCAAATACCTTTCTTGAGTTACATACACTCCATGTTGAGTATATGAGATCTCCATGCCCAAGAAATATGAAAAGTCTCCCACGTCACTAATCTTGTAATCTTTCTCCATTTGTTTCTTGAGAAATTAATTGCCCTTCTGATCTGTTACTATAAGAATCATGTCATCACAATATATGCACATGTAAATGAACCCATTATCACTTGCTTTAACAAGCAAGCTACTATCTGCTTTAGATACTTGAAAACCAAGTTCCTTAAAGAACTTCACAAGCCTATGGTTCCATGCCCTTGGGGCCTGCTTCAAACCATACAAAGCTCTCTTGAGCTTGCATACATATTCTGAACACCTTTTATTTTTGAATCCTTGTGGTTGTTCCATGAAAACATCATCTAAAATATAACCATTAAGAAAAGCATTCTTTACATCTAATTGACACAATCTCCAGCCTTTACATGGAGCAATGGCTATGAGTGTCCTGATGGTTGTCATCTTTGCCACAGGACTATAGGTCTCATCATAGTCTATACCATAGGTCCGAGCATACCCTTTCACAACACGTCTAGCTTTATACCTAAACACACTTCCATCTGCATACCTCTTTGTCGTCTAAACGCATTGGTATCCAATGATCTTCTGACTATTTGGTTTAGGAACCAAATCCCAAGTCTCATTCTCCATCAATGCATCATACTCTTCTTGTATAGCTTTCTCCGAAGTTTCCTTACCTTCTGCCTCTTCATATATAGAAGGGTCTTCATCTGCTTTCACCATGTAAGCATAATCTTTAGTAGTCCAAAACGAAATGTCATAGCTATACCTTGTAGGCTGCCATTTGTGTCTTCATAACCTTCTGAGTTCTCAACTTATTGAATTTTCTGGTTCATCACATTCTCGATCAAACCTTGGCACTTCTTCAACTTCAACTTGTACTTCATTGTTCTCTTCTTCATCAAATATCTGAACCTTTGATTTACCTTTCTTCTGATTCAAAAGTTCTTCATAACTTGCATGATTATTGATTGTACCTACATACCTACCAAGTACCTTGCTCATCAAATGTAACATTCTTTGTTACAAGGAATTGCTTTGTGGATGGACTCCACAACTAACCCATCTGCTTATCATCAAATCCAATGAACACATACTTTTGAGCTTTAGGTTCCAATTTATGCCTCAATTGAGATGGCACATATGCATAACCTTAACATCCAAATACTTTGCAATGATCGAAGGTAGGTCTCTTACCCCACCAAGCTTCATATGGTGTCATACCATGCAAAGCTTTACATGGTAACCTATTAACCAATTATGTAGCTGTATTAGAGCCTAAGTCCACAAATAATTTGGACATTTTTTCTCCTTCATCATTGATCTTGCAAACTCAACAAGGGTTCTATTTCTCCTTTATACTACACCATTTTGTTGAGGAGAGTACCTGCAAGTAACTTCCCTTTTTATACCTGCATTCCATAAGTAATCATTGAACTCATTAGAGAAATACTCTCCCCCTCCATTTGACCTTAGTCTCTTCAACTTTTGACCTGTGATTCTTTCTGCATACACATGATAATGTTTAAATGTATTGAATACCTCTTATTTATCTTTCATTACATATATAGTGATCCACCTGGTAGCACCATCAACATAAATCACATAATATCTTGAACCATTTATATTGTAGTCCTTTGATGGTCCCCACACATCTGTGTGTAGCAACTCAAGCTTCTCTGAATACATGAAACCATGTTTAGAATATGATTGGTTATGAGCCTTACCTAATTGACATGCTTCACATGTGTATGTCATATGTTGACCTGCAGCATTAGGAAATCCAAGAAGTGAACCATTGTTAACCATATCCTTAATACCTCTTTCATTGAAATGTCCAAGCCTTTTATGCAGATGATGTATCAAAATAGATGCCTAAAAACATGAATTTCACACTTTCTTTTGTAATTCTTCGAGTTGTGCTTTGAGCGCTGCTACTTCGTCAGTTGTGTCAGCTGTGGTTGGGACTTCTTTGGGTGGTTCTGGTTGAGCTGCCAATTGCCTTAGTAGTTCGTCTCTTTCCTTTTCTAAGGCAGCATGGGCTTCGAGGAGATCAGCATTGGTTTCCAATATGATTTGCATATTGTCTGAGGGAATGGCCTTAAACTTCTCCGGGTCAATTTCTTGTGGGGAACCTTCCATGGCTACTTCCAAGTTCTCTTCGTTTTGTGTCTGAAGCCGTCTATTTTCTTCCAGGGCTGCAGACATATGCTTCCGTAATAGAGCCATGTTGCGGCGGAGCTTGAGGTTCTCTGTGATTTGGGAGTGTAGCAGATCATCCATTTGTTGTCTTTCTTCTGCATTTGGCTGCGGTGGATTTGCCACTAATTGCTCATGTTGTTCTTGCAATGCACTAAACTGCTGTTGTAATTGTTTCTTCTCTTTCTCTAAGTCAATGAATCTTCCTTGTAATGCTTCATGACTCCTGAACAAACTTGTATGCTGAGCATCGAGGTGCTGATAGTGTTGTTGTAACTGAGACATGCACTGATACATGTTATTAAATACATTATTAATGGGGGTGGATGCAGGAAGGGTGTTAAGTGTAGAGGGAAAGGGAGAGGGGAAGGGAAGTGTGAATGCGGTGCTGGAAAATGGTGAAGTGGGTGGTGGGGGAATGGGAGATTGTGGCCGTATGGGGGGAGGGAGAGGTGCAGTGGAGGGTGATATGTCCATCAAATCCACGGTGGACGCAATAGTGGGAGTGATTGTGAATAGTGGAATTGTGGGTGCAGTGATTGTGGTGAATGTGTACAGTGGTGTGTCCAGTTGTGAATATGAACTGCCCGGAAGTGTGAGAGGGGGAATGGGGATGTCAGTAGCTGCCGTTAGGATTACAGTGTTAGTGGAGGTGTTGAGAGGGTGTGTGGGTTGATTGGCGGTTTGTGCTTCAGTCATGGCAGTTGACTCGGAGGCGGTAACGGTGGTTGTTACATTGGTAATGGGAGGTGAATGTGGTGGAGTGGGAGGCGGGGGTGGCAAGGGGGGTGATGGGGGTGCACTGGACACATGGGTCTCTTCAGTATCGTGCACAGTGTGTGCTGTGCCCGTGGTCGTGGCTGTCCCTTGTGTTTCGGATACTAAGACATTCATCTGTTTCCCTGCTCGTGGGGGACGTCTTCCGTATCTTCTTTCCGTTACGCGTGATTGTGCCAGGGCAGTATGCACTGTCTCAGGTACTCCTAAAGCATCAGAGATCATATCCAGTGTGGCACGATATTGTTCGTCCACTCCTTCCTCCTCAAGGATTTGGTGCATGATAGCCTTTCCTGCTGCAAGGGATAACTTATGTTTTTGTTGGACCCTGTTGATGGTATCGTAGAGCTTTTTCAACTCCTTTGTATATGCTGGGGCACCCTCTAGCTCTTGTATAACTTCTTACTCATAGTCATGCGCCTCCTCATCAGAAAATCCTTCCTGTTCATCTTGTTCTTCTTCTTCTTCATCCTCCACTTCCACCACTTCTGGTTGTCTTGGCTGGGGTTGTTCTGTAGCCGTTTGTTCTCCATTACCCTACTCTGCTTCGACTTCCGCATTAACAGCTTCAATGATTCTGGCAACTTCTTCATCCGTTAGATCTTCCAAAGTGAATCCGTGAGGAAATTCCAGATCAGTAGGTACTGGTGGAAACACAAGGTTAGGGCCATCTGTGCTGTGCCTGGGTAACCTGATAGTAAATGGTTGCACTCGTCTGGGAAGCCTTGGAGTTGTTTCAGGTGTTAGGGTTGCACCGCGGGCTTGTGCACAAGGCATCTGGACGGCGCCTCTCATCTTCTTTGAGGGAGGCCCTGCGGCAGACAGTCTGTGTTGAAACTCCTGTGCTCTGGTCCAAATGAGAGCCCTTTGCACCGGTACATCATATGCGAGACATCTATACACAATTCTGGTAAGCGCACAGCATCCATACAGTACATATTTTTGTTGAGCCAAATGGATCTGGTCGATAATCCAGTGGGGCATATTGATTGTCAAATCAAAGGCATCTACTAAGTAGAGGCTAAACCAGATCTTTTTGGGAGGCATTGTGAACCTTTCCTACGCGGGGAATGCGAAATGTTGCATGACCATGCGTAAATGAATGGCGATCGTAGGTGTCATCGCGACCATGTCCTTTAATTTCGTCAAATTTCTGTTCTTCATATTGTCTGGAACCATAGTCTCTTTCTCCGTAGGAATGTGAATACCTTTCATGTCCAAAGCTTCCCTTACCAAGTTGATAGTTAATCTGAAGCGCTTGAGCTCATTGCCCCTTGTGAGAGATGGGAGGACAAAGGAGTTGTATCCCTTTTTGTCTTTGCTCGGAGTAAGGGTGCTAATCAGATACGAGCACCTTAGAAAATCCGGCTTTGGCAATTGGAATTTGAAATACTCGTAGAGTCCTGCCTTCTTCCATATGGGTTTCAATCCTTCATTATTCTGTAATCTCTCAAATTCCCTGGTAAAAAAGTGATACCTGCCCCAGCGCCCATTGAATTCTATCTCTGCCTCCCACATATAGAGAATCATGATAAGAATGCCTAAACGAGAGGCACAGTCAGGAGAGGCCTATGATAACAAAGAAACCACCAAGAAAATAGTAGTGGCCCTAGAAGAAGGAGAGGAGAGATGCACGTACATAGGCCACGACCTAACAGAGGAAGAAGAGCATGCATTAATAGCCTTGCTAAGAGAATACAGAGATGTATTCGCTTGGAGTTACAAGGATTTGAAGGGTGTGGACCCTGACATATGTTCACGCACTATCCCCATGACCTCAGACGCCAAACCCTCTAAGCAAAAGCCATATACATATAACGATAATTATGCTGCTAAGATCAAGTATGAGATAGATAGACTGGTTGAAGCTGGATTCATCTACGAAATTGAGCACACTGAGTGGGTATCCCCCATCGTAGTGGTGCCCAAGAAAAATGGAAAGCTGCATGTATGCATTAACTTAAAGAAGGTCAATGCCGCCACAATTCGAGATAACAATCCGCTTCCAATCACAGAGCATCTCTTAGAAAGAGTAGCAAGCAAGGAAGTGTACAGCTTCCTTGATGGATTTTCGGGCTACAATCAAGTAGCCATTGCTCCAGAAGATCAGCATAAGACAGCTTTTGCCACTGAATGGGGCATATTTTCCTTTAGAGTAATGCCATTTGGGCTTACCAATGCACCAGCTACCTTCCAGAGGCTGATGTGCCATGTATTTAAAGAGTTCCTGAGGAAGAACTTAGAAGTCTATGTTGATGATCTTTGTGCCCATTCCAACATTAGGCAAACCCATATTCCTGAACTCAGACAAATCTTTGACAAATGTAGAGAATATCAAGTCTGCTTGAGCCCAGAAAAGTGCGTTTTCATGGTCAGGCAAGGCAAGATTCTAGGACACATAGTGTCAAAGAATGGCATATCCACCGATGAAGAGAAAGTAAGAGCCATAGCCGAGTTACCAAGGCCAAAGAACGTCAAGGAAGTATAGGCCTTCATGGGGCATTGTGGTTACTACCGCCGGTTCATTCACATGTATGCTGTCATCGCAAAGCCCATGTATGGACTTCTGACTAACTTTGAGTGGACTGATGAATATGAGAATTCCTTCAACGAGCTTAAACGGCGATTATGTTCAGCACCGATCTTGACCACACCAGATTGGAATAAGCCTTTCCATGTTCATGTTGATGCATCCAATTATGCTATTTGGGTGTGTACTCGCGCAGCCTACCGGTGAAGGTAATATGGATCTTCCAATTGCCTATGCTAGTAGACAATTGAATGCAGCTGAACGAAATTATACCACTACGGAGAGAGAAGGACTAGGCATGGTGTATGCGGTTAAAAAGTTTAGACATTATTTGCTTGCAAATAAGTTTAAATTTTTTACTGATCATCAGGCATTGCTATACCTCGTAAACAAGCCATGCAATACAGGAAGATTAGTAAGATGGTTTCTCTTGCTAATGGAATATGATTTTGAGGTTGTGGTAAGGAAAGGGAAGACTCATTTGAGAGCAGACCATCTCTCTAGACTCACATCTGGAGAAGCCCCACAAGGAGTGTCGGATGACCTTCCTGATGCTTACTTGTTTAATTTGGAAGTGGTGCCACAGTGGGCTAAGCCACTAGTGCCAGTATTGACATACGGGCCTAACCATCCAGTAGTAAACACACAAAATAGAGAGGTTGTGAAAGCCCAAAAGTACCACATCATGGCAGGAAGCATGTACAAGCACACAGATCAAGGAATCTTGGCCTGTTGTGTGGAAGAAGATGAGTACGCTAAATGGTTGCAATTAGCACATGTAGGTGCATTAGAGCAACACTATTCAAGGCAACAAACCCTACAAACACTACGGAGACTCGGAGTGCATTGGCCGACTATGGAAGCTGATGTCCAAAAGTTGTGCAAGGAATGTCCAATCTGTTGCACTAAACCACCTGTGGAACATGCCACTCTTTATCAAGTGTCCATAGTGCTAGACTGGAGTGAACCACTAGTTTCCTTCCTGAGGACGAAAACTTTCCCTCTGGATATGACCTTGGCTAGGAAAAGGAGTTCAGAACAAGAAGCCCAGGATTACTCACTCATTGGTGATAATCTATATAAGCGTGGTAAAGATGGTTACCTGAGGCTATGTGTCCATGAAAGTGAATATCTCAAGATCTTGGAAACTGCTCACCAAGGTGTAGCAGGAGGACACTTTGGACCAGATCGGGTGATCAAGGCAATACTATTTGCGGGCTTCTGGTGGCCGACCCTTCACATGGATGCACATACCTATGTGAAACGGTGTGATGTTTGCCAGAGAACTCAGTATCCTATACGTAAAGATGAGATGCCACTGAAACCTATGATGGGTGGACGTGCATTCTCTAAGTGGGGAATAGACTTCGTAGGTCCTATTAATCCCCCAGCTAAGGGTTCCCATGCGGAATATATCATTGTTGCCACAGACTATCTAACAAAGTGGGTAGAGGTAAAAGCCACAACGAAGAACGATGCTCAAACAACTGCTAAATTCTTGTTTGAGAATGTATTCACAAGATACGGGCTACCTATAGAGTTAGTAAGTGATAGAGGCACTCACTTCTTGAATGAAGTAATTGAAAATCTGCTCCAAGAATTCTTGGTAGTTCATAAGAAGTCTGCCCCCTACCACCCACAAGCTAATGGGCAAGCCGAAAGCACAAACAAGATTCTCTGCAATGTGTTGACCAAGCTCGTGAATAATAAACGCTCTGATTGGGACAAACAGCTACACCATGCTGTTTGGGCATACCGAGTCGCCTACAAAATGGTACTCCAAGCCACCCCCTTTCAGATGGTATTTGGTCAAAATGCAATGCTACCATTGGACTTCTTGATACCTACATTGAAGGTAGCACAAGAGCACGAATGGACGGGTCATGAAATCTCCTCTAGACTTTTTGACCTTGAACGATTAGGAGAAACAAGACTAAGGGCAGCTGCAGGGATATATGCAGCTAAGAAACGACATAAGGCATATTTTGATGCCCATGTTAAGGATAAAGGTTTGAAGGCAGGCGACCTAGTACTAGTATACACTTTGAAACAACATGCGAGAAAATTAGAGAAGCGTGGCTATGGACCTATGATCATAAATAGGATCTCCACAAGTGCAGCAGTGCAACTAGCCACATTGGAAGGTGACGTTCTCCCAAGCTATATAAGCGGATGCAGAGTCAAGTTATATCAGGAACCTCTCACAGAGGAAATGCTAAGTCGACTCAATATCGCCAAGAAACGCAAGGAAGAAGAAAAGCGGATTCGAGAAGAAGTTCAAGCAGAAGCTTTAGAACGCATCAGAAGGATGAAGTTGGGAAGACAAGGTAGAGATCAGCCTAGAACAAATGACTATGCAGATCAAGGATATCATATGGCAATGTGTGAAGTCAGAGGAACAAGTTCCCATAGAATAATTGATCGACGACCTTTTGTGACCATAGAGGTAGGACAAGGAACTAGTGCACAGTCCGTGCGAGCATTGATTGACTCAGGTGCAGCCACTAGTGCGGTGAGACTCTCATACTGTCAAGAATTGAAATTAAAGGTCAATCCTATAGAAGCTTATCTCATAGGATTAGAAGGTGTGGAAACCCCTTGCATGGGCGAGGTGGAGCTTCCCCTCTACATTCAGGACATGTTAATGACAGTTAAGGTACTAGTGTGCCAAGACGAAGACCTCATGGAGCCTCTTGTCTTGGGTCAGGACTGGATCTATGATCATGCAGTCAACCTAAACCTAAGAAGTGGACTTCTTCAGGTATGGGTCAATCATAGTCGAATTACATTAGAGTTAGATAATGGAGCACTCAAGGAACTAGGAAAGGCACACACTCCTGGTCCTTCCAGGAGTACACATGAAGATGACCATGCTGTTCTTGTCCAAAACTATGTGTTGCAGAGGAATGATGTTCGCAAAAAAGGAGTCAGGGATGCAACGGAACTCCCTTCTTTTCCAAAGGCCAGAGGAAGGCAGCAACCAAAGGTGGATCAAAGGCAGAAGAAGCAGATTACTACCTATGTCGGAGATCAAAAGTACCTGCGCAGCAAAATGTCTCAGCTAGTGAAACAAGTGTGGGTGCGGAAAGGCGAACACCCGGTTGCACTCAAGCCAACCACACGGGCAAAGCCTCTTATTAGTAACCAACAGCACGACACTAATAAGAAGTCTTTCAGAAGTTCTTCTGCTAACGTGAAGTCTATTTGGGTGCCCAAGAAGTCGATGAAGGCTAGCCCACAATCAAGACAAATTTGGGTGCCTAAGGCTTGTTTGCGGGCTCAAATAGCTACACCAAGACCACACCCTATACAGCATGATCCATTCACTCGCACAGCCGGCATCCACTCGTTTTCAACACTCAGGAACACACCAAGGCCCATGAGCACGAGCAGAATCACTTGTAAATGGGTCCCTAAAAGGCCTCATTTTCAAGCCGACACACCTATAAAGCTCTCGAGAGTCTCTACGAAACCAAGAGCAAAACCCATCCACTGCATTTGGCAGCCTAAGACTTGTAACAAACCCCCGGACCCCATTTGTAAATCCATGACAACCTACTAACCACATCACTATCACACTACATCATTCCACTTAGCTCTTAGGTCTACCGAACTCCTAACCACACACACACTCGCACCGAGCACTTACTAACCCATTAATCTCTCCCGACCCTCATGTTAATGTTGTAATGGGAACAACAACGGTTCTCTCTTGTCCTGTACAATGTTCACATGTTTCTATATTCTCACAGAGACAAGAAGCAAGAAGTAACATGGCAGATACGGTAGGAACTAGCTCCCAGCCAGGCACCAGCCCCCAAGTTGTGGACATTGAAAACCTTCCGGTTGAGGAGGAATTAAAGGAACGACCAGCGGCATTGAGGGCATTATATGCCATACCGGTTCAGAACCCTCCACAGGGGCACACAATGCCAGTCAGAGCGATCGACGGTGTCAATCGCGATTGACAGAGTCCTACGTGGCAGTTAATTGGTCGTGGGGTCTGTCGGTCGCGATTGACAGGGTCTGTCGGTCGCGATCGACGGTGTCAATCGCGATTGACAGAAAAACACGGAATTTTTCAACTGTTTTTAGTGATTTAGAATGTGCTCTTTGTGCTGGTCTTAGTGGTGCACTTTGTTTTACCAAATGGGCATTTTTTCTGTCGATCGCGATCGACAGAGGCCGGCGACATAGAGACAGTTTCGACGAGTTTCGTACCTGCGCAGAGTGCTGGGGATGATGATTCAGCAAGAACCTGCAAAATGCTCAAGAAACATGCAAAAACAGTGCAAGCAATAATGCTCTCTCGCTCTCTCTCACAACTAGAATGAAGGAAATGAGGTGGAGATGGTGAGATGATCAAAACTGAAAATTTTCGCGATGATGGAGATGGAGGTGGGAGATGGTGATGGTGATGATGGTGATGAAGATGGTGAAGAAAAAACAAGAAAATAGATGAAAGTGAAGAAAATACCTACAACTCCAACGCGTCAACTCTACGTCTTACCATCACACGCTCGTCCTCAAGGCTCGATCCCCGGCAACGGCGCCAAAATTTGGTGTAGCTCAGTGATGAGTAGCACCTCCTTTAATGTCAATCCGGGAAGACGTGAGGATGGTATGAAGACCTCGAGCAAGTGGAGGCACAAGTGCGTGAGTGAGAAGCACACAAACATGCACACACATACACACACACGCGCACACATGGCAAGACAAGGAATGAGAAGCAATGGAGTTCTTAGATTACTTTCAAAAAGCTCTTACAAGTTCATTTCAATTACAAGCTAACCTCAAAAATGAGCTCTCTAGCTCCTTTTATAGTTTTTGACTAGCCTTGGCCCTGTCCAGACCTAGTGTCCGACCTAGTTAAAAATTAGGTTCCAGGGCTTATTAGAGGGCTCAAACGAGATCTAAAAAATATGAAAATTGGCAGGTAAATACTTCTAAAGCTCCTCAAGCTCAAGGACTCCTTGGCTTGCACAAAATGGAGCTACAAAAATACGAAATGATATTTACAATGGTTTTTAGTGATGAAAATCACTATTTGTGTAGGGATTTTCTCTATTGATTTGTCATACATACCTTTGAGCTCCCTACTTGCTCTTTCTTCTTGTGTGCTCATCTCCTTGATGTCTGAAAAATTTAGATGGCCTACTTGCTAGATCTTCTTTGACTGCCATGTCTACTTGTGCTGTCCCTTCGTTTTGACTGTCTTCGTCTTGTGGCTCCTTCGGTTCCCTGACTGCTGCCAATAGTTAGGTAGGGGGAGATCCTACAATTCATCACCATGTAATATATGTGGTCTGTCTAATCATACCACAGATGAGTGCTACAGAAACTATAAGAATCAGAGAGGAAGAGGCCATCAAAGAGGTGGATACTCTCAAGGTAGAGGCAAGTTCAACCAACACCAAGGCTATAATGGATACAACAATCAGTACAACAACAATTACAACCACAACCACAATAGTAACTACCAAGGTGGATTCAGAAATAGAAGGGATTACAACAACTACACAGAGGAGCAAGATGACTCCCTATTGATCATGAATATGACCTCCAAGGCAGGTACAAATGATGATCATTTATTTTATATTGATTCAGGGTGTTCTAATCATGTAGCTGGTAATGTGGCACTACTCTCTGATTTGGAAGAACCCAAGGGCAAACATCAACTGCAGACAGGTGATGATACTAAGCATTCTGTTGTAAAGATTGGTAATGTAAAGACTAGTGATGGTAATTAGAACTTATTGAGCAGAGTACTTTATGTCCCAACTATCACCAAGAACTTAATGAGTGTAGGTCAGATTGTGGAAAAAGGTTTACAGGTCAGGTTCAATCAACATGGAGCATATGTGGAGGACCCAAGACATGGATTCAGAAGGATAGCCAAGGGAGAAAAATCAGGTAGATTGTTTACCTTTGAGCTAGAGGACACAAAGAATATTGCTTTATACAATTACAAGGATCAAACACTTTCAGAATTGGAAATTTGGCACAAGAGGTTAGGTCACATAGGTGAAAGGACCTTAAACCAAATGTGCAGGGATCAATGTGTGCTTGGGATACCTAATGTATCCAAGCAGCACAGATTACTAGGTAAGTCACACAGATTACCCTATTCAAAGAAAGGTTTTATGCATGAAGACTATCTGGAATTGGTGCATACAGATGTTTGGGGACTGTAGAGGAGGTACTGGGGTATCCGCTTTTAACAAGGTAGAGAATGAAGATTAAACACGTCCAGTACATCACCTACTCAAGGGGGTTCTCTTTAGGGAAGTATACCCTTTAACATTTCTGTGAGAAGGCAGACAACAAGAATTGTACAGAATGGTAAATACTTCAGACAATATGGGCAACCAATGACCAAGGAAGACCGTACACTGCTTGATTCAAATCAGATGATTACAAGGTTGGGCAAATGATGAATGATGCTCACAAGTGTAAACTTAGGGCTAACAAGCCACAAGCTTAGGCTAACAAGCCACCCTAAAAGTAATTCACTCTAGTACAACAGATTCTTCTCATCAACATAAAGGGCCACTGATGTGCATACTAACTCAGAACAATTTAAAGAATTTCTCAAGAGGATAGAACCTAGTCAACAACACTGACTCATAGAAAAGAAGAAGAATCCAAACTACTCTTTTATACTATAGTGCTCATAGCCCTTCACTGAGAGGCCTCCCCTCTGTAAACACACTACAGAGTAGCTCCCATAGTAGACTTGAAACCACCAAGTGCAAGAGAGAACTTCTGCACGTATACACACGGCAAAGTGACTCCAGAAAAGATGTACCCCAATAAGCAAAAATCCATTGCTTTTATAGGCCACAATAGGCCAAGAGGCCTTGCCGAATCTTACTGATCACGCGTCGGTTAGTCACCCAAAATTGGAGGGTAGGTCAAATATTCCACTTGATTTGAATTAGATCCACACAAATAGGTAGTCGCCGTGAATGGCCTCGTAGCAATAGTATTTTCTCTGCTTCCAATTTCTACCATGCGCACTTTTTATCACACACCCTTTTGTAGTCAAATTGAGATCTTTACTTTATGTTGCCGATGATTTATAAACACCCGATGAGTGTGAGAAAGGGAGGGTAGATATTGATTTTAACTTCACCAATCCCCGAGCCCCAAGAAATACCTTAATTGGAAAGGTCATCTCCATCATGCTTCTGCTCCAATCACCTGATAACCCTTCTCGAGAGTAGCCAATTTTTCATGTGCTTCTGAGAAGAACCATGGGAACCTTCGCCTTGCCCCAGATACTTCAGAGATGGAGGCCTCCAAACATTGTCTCGATCCTGCACAGTATCAATTTTTTATGCTTCCTGGAGAGCCATATTTCCCATCCTCTTGGTCAGGCCCAATCCATTTCTCCCGCCGAGCCTCTTAATTTCTATCCTCTGGACCTTGATCTCCTTCCCATGTGTGTGTTGTGCGGGTGAGTGTGTGTGTGGGTGTATGTGTGTGTGTGTGAATGAGTATATGTGTGGGTGTGTGTATGTGTGTGTGTGGATGTGAGTGAGCATGTGTGAATGTGTAGGCGTATGTATATGTATGTGGGGGTGTGTGTGATTGTGTGGGTGCGTGTGGGAATGTATGTGTGTGGGTGTGCATGTGTGTGTGTGAGATTGTGTACGTGTGTGTATTAGAGTATGTGTGGGGATGTAGGTATAAGTCTGTGTGTGTGTGTATGGGGAGTGTGTGAAGGAGGGGGTGGAGGAGGGTGGGGACGCGTGGGGGATGTGGGGGAAGCGGTGGAGGAGGAGGGCGGAGGGGTGTGTGGGGTGTGGGGTGGAGGGGGGGCGGAGGAGTGTTGGGTGGAGGGGTGTGGGGGAAGCGGTGGAGGAGGAGGGCGGAAGGGTGTGTGGGGTGTGGGGTGGAGGGGGGCGGAGGAGTGTGGGCGGGGGGCGAAGGGCGGAGGTGTGAGGGGCGGGGGGCGGAGGGCGGGTGTGTGAGGGGCGGGGGGTGGAGGGCAGAGGTGTGAGGGGCGGGGGGCGGAGGGGCGGGCGTGTGAGGGGCGGGGGGCGGAGGGCGGGTGGAGAGAGAGGAGGGGGTGTGGGTGTGGGTGGAGAGAGGAGGGGTGGGGGGCGGATGGCGGGGGGCGGAGTGGGGGTGGCGGGGGGCGGATGAGTGAAGGGCGGGGGCGGAGGCGGAGTGAGGGGCAGGGGGCGGAGGAGTGAAGGGCGGGGGCGGAGGCGGAGTGAGGGGCGGGGGCGGAGGCGGAGTGAGGGGCGGGGGCGGAGGCGGAGTGAGGGGCGGGGGGCGGAGGAGAGAGAAAGAGGGGAGATGAGAGAGAGTGAGAGAGAGAGAGGGAGGGTGGGCACGCGGGGGCGGGGGAGTGAGGGGCGGAGGGCGGAGGCGGGGTGAGGGGCGGGGGGCAGAAGAGTGAAGGGCGGGGGCGGAGGCGGAGTGAGGGGCGGGGGGCGGAGGCGGAGTGAGGGGCGGGGGGCGGAGGAGAGAGAAAGAGGGGGATGAGAGAGAGAGAGAGAGAGAGAGAGAGAGAGAGAGAGAGAGAGAGAGAGAGAGAGAGAGAGAGAGAGAGAGAGAGAGAGAGAGAGAGAGAGAGAGAGAGAGAGAGGGAGAGAGAGAGGGAGGGTGGGCACGCGGGGGCGGGGGAGGAGAGAGAAAAGAGAGAGAGAGAGAGAGAAAGGCAGGGACGGGGGAGGAGAGAGAGAGAGAGAGAGAGAGAGAGAGAAAGAGAAGGGGGAGAGAGAAATAAAGAGAGGGAAATAGAGAGAGAGAGAGGGGGAAAGAGAGAGAAAGAGAGAGAAAAGAGAGAGAGAGAGATGGCGGGGAAGAGAGAGAGAAGAGGGGGATCTACAGACCCCCACATCAAGATTTTGCACCGTCCCTGGTGCAATTTCTTTATATATTTTTTTTTTCATGCAGAAAATAAAAGAACTATGGTATGTACTTCTGCTTGCATCAATTCAAATAACTCTTCACCCTGGAGATGTTGACGAGGGGCATCCTTTTACCCTGCAGATCTTCCAGATGCACTGCACCATGTGGCAATACCTTGCTAACCTTATATGGTCCTGCCCATTTGGGTGCCAATTTAGTTTGAATTGGTGGAATTTGATGCACTAAAACCATGGACCCTTCCTGTACTTCATTGGACCTCAGATACCTGTCATGCAGTCTTTTGCGCTCTTCTTGTGTCACTAGAAGTTTCTGCATTGCCCCTTCTCTGTATTCTTCTAATGCCACCAATCTCTGAATGGGGGGTTCAATTCCGATGGTTTTGATTCCTAGTTCCTTTCTGATAATGAACTCGAATGGTGCCAATGCTTCTTTCCCATAAACTAACCGAAATGGAGTTTTGCCTGTGGTTCCCCTCTTTGTGGTTCTGAAAGCCCAAATTGCACGGATCAGTGCTAGCGGCCAGGAGCTTTGATGATCAAAAGCTAATTTGCGAAGCAATCCAATCAAAATCTTATTGGAACTCTCTGCTTGGCCATTTGCCCTTGGGTAATAGGCACAAGATTTTTTATGGAAGATTTTGTACCTGTCAAATATAAACTGGAGCAATTGGTTTACGAAATGTGTGCCCCTATCACTAGTAATTTCCAATGGGCAACCAAATCTTGAGAAAATACGTTTATACATAAATTTAGCTACTGTTAAAGCCATGCAGTCCACAGTAGCTTTAGCCTCTATCCATTTAGTGGCATAGCATGTGGCCATCAAAATATACTTCTTTCCTCCAGGTTGACCAGTTGGATTAATTGGTCCCATGAAATCAAGACCCCGTCGTTCAAATGGAAGCCATCCTGTAGATATGACCAATGGTTGGAAATTCAATCTAGTTGGCGCGGGAGCACACCTCTGGCAGATGTGGCATTCTTTTGCAAACTTGATGGCATCCTCAAAAATATGAGGCCACCATAAACCTTTGTGGATGATTCTATGAGCCAGTTCTTCCCCCTTTAGATGTCCTTCATTGTGTGCGGCCTCTAGCAGAAGATTTACCTCCTCTGGATAGACACACCTTCTCAATATATCATCCTAGCAGTATTTATATAAATTTCCATTTATGATAGAATATGCTTTGGTTTTCAAAAGCAATCTTCTTTTTTCTACAGGTGTCAAGTGCTCTGGGATCTTTCCAGTAATGAGAACATGAAGAATTTCATCATACCAACCTGTCCGAATTGCTACTAGAAAAAGATTGCTATCTACCAATTCATCATTAATACTTGTTGCCTTTTCGCTCATTGCCGTCCTTGACACTTGATCTGCCATGTAGTGCTCTTTTCCTGGCTTAATATGAATATCAAAATTAAATTCTTGGAATAGGAGTAACCATCTCCAAATCCTTCCAGCTACTCTAGGCTTGTTTATCAAATACTTCAAGGGCTGATGATCAGAGATAACAATGAAATGTACCCCAAGGAGATAATGTCTAAACTTCTGAAGAGCAAATACGATAGCCAAACCTTCTCTTTCCATTGTACTGTAATTTCTTTCAGCTTGGTTGAGTAGTCTGCTTGCATAAGAGATAGGTCTATCCACTTTGTGAGATGGTGGTTGAGCTAGAACTGCACCAACAGCATGAAGACTAGCATCTGTATGCACATGAAATTCTAATGACCAATTAGGAACACTTAAAAGTGGAGCAGTACATAGCCTCAACTTTAGTTCACAAAATGCTTTGTCCGCTTCAGCACTCCATGAGAAAGGGATCTTTTTGCTGGTAAGCCTTGATAAGGGCTTAGCAATTTCCGAATACATCCTAATGAATCTTCTATGATACCCTGCATGGCCCAAGAAACTTTGCACTTCCTTTGGGCTTTGTGGAATTGGCATGGAAAGAATAGCTGTAACCTTTGCAGGGTCAACAGTTATGCCTTCAGCAGATACTATGTTACCAAGAAGAGTGCCCTTAGTGACCAAAAAGTGGCATTTATCAGGATTCAATTTCAAACCTGTTTTGAGACATTGCTCAAAAATTTCTTTTAGATTTTCCAAATGGTCATGGAAATCTTGAGCTGTTGCCCTTCTATCTGTACCTGAAAATACTGAAAAGTCATCCATGAAAATGCGTAGAAAGGTTGTTAACCATTTGCCCAATATCAGATACATCGTTCTATTAAATGAAGCCGGTGCATTCTTCAAACCAAAAGCCATTCGAGTATAGACATAAGTGCCCCAGGGAGTGACAAAGGCTGTTTTGTCCCTATCATTAGGATGGATCACTATCTGATTGTAGCCACTAAAACCATCCAAGAAACTATACAAAGTGTGACCAGCTACCTCTTCAAGTACTTGCTCTGTGAAGGGCTGAGGAAATCCATCTTGAATAGTCACTTTATTCAAAGCACGGAAATCAACACATACTCTTATTTTTCCGCTATTTTTCTTGGGCACAATAACCATAGAGGAGAGCCACCTGGAATGTTCTACTGGCACAATTATACCTGCTTCCTCTAGTTTTGTAATCTCTGCCTTTACCGCATCTGCATACTTCGGATTGAGTCGATATGGCCTACTTCTTACTGGCGCGGCTCTCTCAACTAAGGGTATCCGATGTAACCCAAGCTCTTCTGGTGTTCCTGTTAAATCTTTGTAGGACCATGCAAAGACACTTTTGTAAGTAAAAAGCAAAGAAGTTACCTTCTGTAGAAAGGGAGGATAATGCCACAACCAGGATGCCAAATGGACTATTTGAGGGTTCTCTTCATCCCCTAAATTTACTTCTTCAACCAATGTTTCAGAATTGGTCTTGCTTGAGAAATCATCTCCACTATATGCAGGAGTGGATTTTAATTTATATTCTGCAACATGTTCTTTCATCCAACCTTGAGGTATATCTGCAAAAGGGAGATCTTCTCTGCTCTTAGGTTCATAATTTTCCCCCTCTGATACTTTTATATTGGTATCCTCTTCAAAGATTGTATTTTCCTTCAGTTGCTCATTCTCCAACACCTTGTGGTCTTCATTGCCCTTTTCTGTAATTTCCTTATCTGCAACCTCTTCCTCAATTTCATTGATCTCCACTGTGCAACACTCTGCACTTCCCATCATCCAATTTAACAATGTATCATCTTCTTGGGGTAGAGAGGGCATTACCTGAGTATCCATAGTATATCCAGTAGTTTTTCCTGAGTCGAATCCTTCTTCCAAATGTAGTTGCAATTGGCTATTGGTATTTGTTGAAATCCATAGTTTATTTTTTCCCCAATCTTGCAAAGCTTTTGCTTGTCTTAGCCAAGGTCTCGCCAGGAGCAAAGGATAGGAAGTCTCCTGTGGAAGTGCAATAACAACAAAATCCAACACAAAGTGGCAACCCTGTACTACCATCAATACCTTTTCAATAATGCCAAGTGGCGCAACCCGATGTTGATCTACCAATGTAACCGTGAATGGTGCCAACTTGGTGGGGTTCAATTTCAGCTTCTTCATTGTAAAATCTGGCATCAAATTGATACCAGAGCCTCCATCTATGATCACACCTGTAAGAGCTTGATCCTTTATACAAACTGATAATCTCGAACTTTGGTAGTCTGCTAAGGGTGCAGGAGGAAAATCAACCATGAAACCATCTATACTAGGTGATTGGACCAAGTGAGCAGAGTGTATAATCTTCAGTAAGTCACTTCTTATTTTTGAATCCATCCTTATAAGTTCATATAGACTAACCTTGTGATGAACACCTTTCAAGATCTGTTCAATGTTTACCTCCTGAGTGTTTTCTTGCAGACTTGTTGGTTGGCCCCTTAGAGAAGTAGTCATTTCTTCATAGGCTCCTTCAATTTCCACTTGGTCCTTCCATCCAGACTTCTTTTCTTCCTCTTTATCCTGAATTCCTTGTTGTTCCCCCCTAAGGTTTGCTGCTGCTTGCCTAGCTCTGGTCATCATGGGCATAGCAGAGGATGAAACAGCATAGGATTGAGTGGTTTTCCTTTCTTCATGTGGAGAGACTGCAATCATGTGGATTGGAGCAGGACGACCCCTTGGGCAATCTTTGGTATAATGATCCTTGGCTTCTGGACAATGTTGACAAGGAGGTGCATCTTCTGGGAGGGAACACCTATTTTGCATGTGGCCATACTCACCACAACGATAGCACATCAAGGGTCTATTATATCTAGGCTTTGCAGGCCGATTCTCCTCTCTATTTGATGTATTTGAAGTACTAGCATAATATGATTACAAAGTTTGAGGGTTACCTCTCTGCTGTGTACCCTTGAGGTAATAACAATCTCTAGCTTCATGACCATCTTTTCCACAAAATTGACAGCTTACCTTAATAGGGCAATCAGCATTGGAATGTCCATTGTTGTTACAGATTGTACACCAGATTTGTCTCCTTATATCTTGAGTGGTCTTCAAATCTTCTAACTCACGGCGAAGTTGGGCTACTTCATCATCAGTGCGACGCAGTGGCGGCAAGACCTTCTCTTCTTGTTGATTTTGTTGCATCTTCAATGCTTCCAGTTCCCTCCTTAATTGCTCAATAGGATCCAGATCTGCAGCATACTTTTGTTGTGTATCCCCCTCAAAATGTTGCCTTGCTTCTTCAATGCGTGATGCCGCTGCAACAAAATCATTGAGAGTGGCATCTAATCTAAGAGACTCCCGAAGCTTCTGCTGAGATGACCTTGGCAGGGCCTTCTCAATCCACTTTTTAACCAAAAAGTCACCTGGAGCATGTGGCAGACCTGCAACAAGTGCTTTTGTTCTAGTGTGAAGCTCATGAAAGGATTCACCTGGTCTTAGCTTCAAATTCTCTAGCTGATCTAGAGCTCTTTCCGAGGAATCACTTGGTCGGAATGTTTGTGAGAAAGCCGCCTTCAGAGCCTCCCATGTAGTGAAATGGCCATCTGCATACTGACTATACCATTTATCTGCAAGGCCCTCCAATGTGGATGGAAAAAGTGCCAACATTGCATCTTCTCTATTCTGCAGACCACGTCCACGGCATAAAGAGATAAATCTCCTCACATGATCATCAGCATCTTCATAAGCATGTCCCTTGAAGGTAGGGAACTTGATGTTGATCCTGGAGAGTAGATGAGAAAGATCCTCCATTTGTACTGGTGTCTCTTCTGACGTATCTGAGGAGAAGTCTAGAGTTCTCCTATACCCTTCTTTTGACAATGGTGTCGCACCCAAATCAATAGACAAATTTAGGGAGGACAGAGGGGAGGTAGACTCACTAGCCGTGGTTATTGCTAACTTGTTAAGGCTCCTTCGAACACGAAGAGATTCCTTATCTGCTCGTGTATGGGTCATGTACCTATTCGCAATTGCCATAGGGAAAAACACCTCTCACAGAAATGCAAAGGTCCCATCGGGCGTGCCAAACTGTAGAGGAGGTACTGGGGTATCCGCTTTTAACAAGGTAGAGAATGAAGATTAAACACTTCTAGTACGTCACCTACTCAAGGGGGTTCTCTTTAGGGAAGTATACCCTTTAACATTTCTGTGAGCAGGCAGACAACAAGAATTGTACAGAATGGTAAATACTTCAGACAATATGGGCAACCAATGACCAAGGAAGACCGTACACTGCTTGATTCAAATCAGATGATTACAAGGTTGGGCAAATGATGAATGATGCTCACAAGTGTAAACTTAGGGCTAACAAGCCACAAGCTTAGGCTAACAAGCCACCCTAAAAGTAATTCACTCCAGTACAACAGATTCTTCTCATCAACATAAAGGGCCATTGATGTGCATACTAACTCAGAACAATTTAAAGAATTTCTCAAGAGGATAGAACCTAGTCAACAACACTGACTCATAGAAAAGAAGAAGAATCCAAACTACTCTTTTATACTATAGTGCTCATAGCCCTTCACTGAGAGGCCTCCCCTCTGTAAACACACTACAGAGTAGCTCCCATAGTAGACTTGAAACCACCAAGTGCAAGAGAGAACTTCTGCACGTATACACACGGCAAGAGTGTTGGGTGGAGGGGTGTGGGGGAAGCGGTGGAGGAGGAGGGCGGAAGGGTGTGTGGGGTGTGGGGTGGAGGGGGGCGGAGGAGTGTGGGCGGGGGGCGAAGGGCGGAGGTGTGAGGGGCGGGGGGCGGAGGGCGGGTGTGTGAGGGGCTGGGGGCGGAGGGCAGAGGTGTGAGGGGCGGGGGGCTGAGGGCCGGGCGTGTGAGGGGCGGGGGGCGGAGGGCGGGTGGAGAGAGAGGAGGGGGTGTAGGTGTGGGCGGAGAGAGGAGGGGTGGGGGGCGGATGGCGGGGGGCGGAGTGGGGGTGGCGGGGGGCGGATGAGTGAAGGGCGGGGGCGGAGGCGGAGTGAGGGGCGGGGGACGGAGGAGTGAAGGGCGGGGGCGGAGGCGGAGTGAGGGGCGGGGGGCGGAGGCGGAGTGAGGGGCGGGGGGCGGAGGAGAGAGAAAGAGGGGAGATGAGAGAGAGAGTGAGAGAGAGAGAGGGAGGGTGGGCACGCGGGGGCGGGGGAGTGAGGGGCGGAGGGCGGAGGCGGGGTGAGGGGCGGGGGGCGGAGGAGTGAAGGGCGGGGGCGGAGGCGGAGTGAGGGGCGGGGGGCGGAGGCGGAGTGAGGAGCGGGGGGCGGAGGAGAGAGAAAGAGGGGGGATGAGAGAGAGAGAGAGAGAGAGAGAGAGAGAGAGAGAGAGAGAGAGAGAGAGAGAGAGAGAGAGAGAGAGAGAGAGAGAGAGAGAGAGAGGGAGAGTGGGCACCCGGGGGCGGGGGAGTGAGGGGCGGAGGGCGGAGGCGGGGTGAGGGGCGGGGGGCGGAGGAGTGAAGGGCGGGGGCGGAGGCGGAGTGAGGGGCGGGGGGCGGAGGAGAGAGAAAGAGGGGGGATGAGAGAGAGAGAGAGAGAGAGAGAGAGAGAGAGAGAGAGAGAGAGAGAGAGAGAGAGAGAGAGAGAGAGAGAGAGGGAGAGTGAGAGAGAGAGAGAGGGAGGGTGGGCATGCGAGGGCGGGGGAGGAGAGAGAAAAGAGAGAGAGAGAGAGAGAGAGAGAGAGAGAGAGAGAGAGAGAGAGAGAGAGAGAGAGAGAGAGAGAGAGAGAGAGAGAGAGAGAGAGAGAGAGAGAGAGAGAGAGAGAGAGAGAGAGAGAGAGAGAGAGAGAGAGAGAGAGAGAGAGAGAGAGAGAGAGAGAGAGAGAGAGAGAGAGAGAGAGAGAGGAGAGAGAGAGAGGAGAGAGAGAGAGAGAGAGAGAGAGAGAGAGAGAGAGAGAGAGAGAGAGAGAGAGAGAGAGAGAGAGAGAGAGAGAGAGAGAGAGAGAGAGAGAGAGAGAGAGAGAGAGAGAGAGAAAGAGAAGGGGGAGAGAGAAAGAAAGAGAGGGAAATAGAGAGAGAGGGGGAAAGAGAGAGAAAGAGAGAGAAAAGAGAGAGAGAGAGATGGCGGGGAAGAGAGAGAGAAGAGGGGGATCTACAGGGACCTAGCAAGGAACCATCCATTTCAAGACCAAGGTATTATGTGTCCTTCATTGATGATTATAGCAGATGGACTGTCTTATACTTTATGAAGCATAAAAATGAAGTATTTAATTGTTTCAAAAGTTGCACTAGTTGAAAATCAAACAGGTAGAAACTTGAAAAGGCTAAGGTCAGATGGAGGAGGTGAATACTTCTCAAATGAGTTTGAAGATTTCTCATAGGGAAGAGGCATCAAGAGGGAGATAACCACAAGGTACTCACCTGAACAAAATGGGGTAGCTGAATGAACGAATAGACTCATTGTTGAAACAGCTAGATCTATGCTTAATGAAAAGAAATCGCCAAATTATCTTTGGGCAGAGAGTGTATCTACTGCCACATATCTCATTAACAGGTTGCCATCACAGTCACTTGATGGAATGACACCTTATGAAGCTTGGCATGGTAAGAGACCATCATTGGATCATTGCAAAATATTTGGTTGTATTGCATATGTGCATATTCCCTCACAGGTAAGGGGAAAGCTAGACCCTAAAGCTGAAAAATGTATCTTCATTGGTTATGACTTGAACCAAAAAGGGTACAGATTCTACAACCCCTCAAACAAAGGTTTCAAGGTAAGCAGAGATGTTATCTTTGATGAGAATGACTCATGGTATGAGAATGAATACAGGAAGGTTAGTCTACCTTATGACATGGAAGAAGACTTCCCAAAGCTCACCAAGGAGGAACCAATCCAGAAAGAAGACTCAAGTTCAGATGATGATGACAAAATTAACCTTGAGGAATTCAAGGCATGGAAGTCCAAAGGAAAAATGAAAATGAAGAAGCTAGAGGATATACGAGAATCCTCAACTCAAGCAATGAGGAGATCTCAGAGAGAAAGTAAGAAGCCTATCAGATTTGGGTATGATACTTCTCTTGTAACTAAGCATTCTATATATCTTGCAAAGGATTTGTTGAATGAAGAACCAGGTTCATATGAGGAGGCAATCACAAAAACAGAATGGAAAGAAGCTATGGATGAAGAAATAGAGGCTCTCAAGGAGAGTGACACATGGGACTTGGTACCTAAGAAGGACTCTATGAAGGTGATAGGATCCAGATGGATCTACAAACTCAAGAGGAACTCAGATGGTACAATCAACAGGTACAAAGCTAGGTTGGTAGCCAAGCGCTTTGCGCAAACCCAAGGCATTGATTATGAGGAGACATTTTCTCTTGTGGCTAAGATGCCAACAATCAGAATATTGGTGAGTGTAGCTGCATCCAAGAATTGGAACATGTACCAATTGGATGTCAAGAATGCTTTCTTGAATGGTTGGATATCTGAAGAAGTCTACATGTCACAACCACCTGGCTATGAAGATCCAAAAAAGATAGATCATGTTTGTAAATTGAAGAAGGCTCTATATGGCTTGAAGCAGGCACCTAGAGCATGGAATTACAGGTTGACAACCTATCTCCAAGACCAAGGATTTATAATGAGCAAGGCAGATACATCATTATTTATCAAAAGGAACAATTCAGAGGTAATGTATCTCTGTGTTTATGTTGATGACATCATCATTATAGGCAATGATGTCAGTGGGATTAGACACATCAAAGGACAGATGATGAAGGAATTCAAGATCAATGATCTTGGATTATTAAATTATTTCTTAGGTCTTGAATTGATTTATACAAACTCAGGTATCTTTATCACTCAGAAGAAGTATATTCAAAACATGTTGAAGAGGTTTAATTTGCAGGAAGCTAAAGTCTCAAGTACCCCTATGGAAGTCAACCTAAAGCTTAGTGCTCATGAAGGTGATGAAGTCCAAGACATTACAGGATACCAAAGTATGGTAGGTAGTCTGAATTATACTACCTTAACCAGAATTGACATAGCATATGGAGTTAGTGTGCTAAGCCAATTCATGCACAAACCAAGGGTACCTCACCTAGAGGCAGCAAAGAAGATCTTGAAATATCTAAAGGGAACTCAGAACCATGGTTTGTACTTTCCTTATACATCAGATATTGACATTAAAGTATATTCAGATGCAGATTAGGCAGGATGCAAGGATGACAGGAGGAGCACATTAGGATACATATGTTTTGCAGGTGATAAACCTATTTCTTGGTCAGCCAAGAAACAACCTACAGTAGCTTTGTCATCTACTGAAGCAGAGTATAGAGGGCTAGCAAATGCCACTCAGGAAGCTATCTGGTTAAAGCTTTTGTATACAGAGTTAGGCCTATACACAAGGCCACCAATCATCTTTGGTGACAACACAAGTTCTCTTCACCTTGCAGCTAATCCAATATATCATGCTAGAACCAAACACATAGAGGTTCATTACCACTATGTGAGAGAAAAGTTGCTAAGCAAAGACATTCAATTGACTTATGTGTCCACTAATATGCAATGTGCAGATTTACTTACTAAAGCTTTGGATGGAAACAAGTTATGCAGATTCAAATCCATGATTGGATTACAGAATGTGATTGAAGAATGAAGATGAAGACTTGAGCCAAAATGTTTGGCTTCAGGGGGAGCTGTTGGTGCAAGTCAAGCCTTCACAATTTGGCTTGGATATTATCTTGAAGACTCAACATGTGAGAAGGACTATAGGAACTTATGCTTATAAGTTCTTACCATTTTATCTCTTGTAAAAGTCTTAGTGACTTGGCATTTTATGTAATCACACCTAATTGATAGAAAGTCGTGGAAAAGGTTGTTGATTAATTGAGAGAATATCTCAATCAACTTTTAGGTGAAAGATTCTAGGAGATTGATTTGAATTCAAATTCAAATCATCACTCAATTCCTATAAAAAAACTACACCTCTGAGTACCATTGAGCTATGTGTATCATGCCAATGGGAATGTACATTTACATGATCTAATACAAATACTTACATTCATCTACTCTGTGATTCTCTGAGTTGTCTACTCCAAGTCTGTCAACTTCAACAGAGCATATCTCAGGATCTACTCAACCATTTCTAGTGATTCAAAGCACATTGGATTCAGCTCGAAGTTGTCTACAAGCTTACAAATTTTCAAGTCAATTGGTTCAGCCATCGCAGAGAAAGCTTAGTCGAAGTACTCACTGGTCTGTAACTGTAAGTCTCCTAAAATATCGGGGGTAAATATTATTTTGCTAAAGTGATTTCTCAGAGTATGGTTTGTCATTTCTTCTCATTCCACTTGCAAATGATAGCTTGTTAAGCTAATTTAATATGTCCAGAAGGAATTTGATCAATTGTAAGTGTGCTGGTCATACTGAGTGAAAGACTGAGCAGGTGTCAATACCAAAATAGCAAGTTTTCTTGGATTTTTGAAGCCTCAAGTAGTCTGTTTTGATTTGATCATTACACATATCATTTGCAAAGTACATATATGCTTTCTTGGTATCATTTGGAAGCTAAGCAAGTGTATTAATCATTTCTGGAGTCAAAAGAGGGCTGGTGTGAAGCAGGTTTAGCAGCACCTACTCAATCTCTGAGTGCATCCAACCATCCTCTCCCAATAGCTAGAGAACAATATGAGCCTGAAGACGAAGACGATGCAAGAAATTTTGCACTTAAGCAACTGTTTAAAAGAGAAAAAAATAATGAATTTAACAATGAAAAGAAAACATGAGAGGATCCTAAAGCATGGATAAAGGATCTCGGAGATTTCTTTCATCTCCACATGTCTAATGAGGAATCAAAAGCAAAGGTGTCAATTTTGCAATTGCAAGGAGTTGTCAAACTTTGATGGAAATCATACATGCAGACAAGAGCACGTGAAGGGCCGATTATTTGGAAAGATTTTCTAGAGCAACTAGAGAATCATTATTGTTCTCCACATTTTCAGTTGGAAAAAGAAAATGTAATTCTAATCCTTTAAGGAACAAGAGGTTGATAGACATAACTTGTCTTTTCAAGAATATAAGGAGAAATTTCTGCGCTTACATGAGTATGCACTTTAAGTTTTCGGAGATGCTCTGAATAGAAGCGTTATTATGGGTTTGCAAGAAGAGCTTTGCTACCAAGTAACGGGGTTCAAATTTTTGATGCAGTTGCAAAAGCAGAAAACTTTGACAAGATGGAGAGTTTACTATGAAAAAGGCACCCAAATCAAGTTTTATCTCAAGAAGACATCGACCCTTGAGAACTATTTCAACAAATCAAAATGGATAGAGATCGATTAAGTCTATTGATGAACAAGGAGTAAAAACTAAGCAAAAGCATATTAATACACCTAAGAAGCACGAACCTATGCATTGACAATGTGATTCTAATTTCTTGGAGCGGGCAAAAAGATTGGGACTTTTCTTTCTATCTACAAGAGGAAATCATAACAATCGAGGAAGTGGATGAACAAGATAAGTGTTCTAACCCTAGACTACAAAGCATGAAAAATTCTTCTCATTGAAGGGCATCACTGATTAGGATTATGGGGGAAATTTCATCACACAAGGTGATTTTCTTGATTGATTCTGGTAGTACAAATTGTTTCCTTTCACTTAAGTTGGTAGAGGCTTTAGCATTGCATATTGAGATGCAATACAAAAGATCTCTATATATGGCTAATGGTAGGATATAGTATACTCAAGGTTGTATTGAGAATCTTGATTTTATATCGGGTGAACGTAAGTTTATGGACACCTTCCATGTAATTGAAAGAAGCGATGTGGTGTAATCATTGGCATGGATTGGTTAATTCATAGCATTATGGTGATGGATTGCGAAAGTGGGATCCTTACTTTGAAAATAGAGGGGCAGGAACATCATCTTATAGGTAAGTGTAACATAGGTTTTCTCCTATTTCTAATATAAAATTAATTAGTGATATTCGACAAGGTTGTGAGACTTATTTTGTTTATGTCAATGACCTTCATGAGAAGAAAAAAAGCTGGAATATTTCATAAAACTTTAGATGAGTACCTCGATGTATTTTGTGAAGATCTATAGGGAATGCCTCCTTCTTGGAATATTGACCATGCTCTAGACCTCTATCTAGGAAGTGAGCCTTATTCTAGAGCACCTTATAGGTTCAATATTGATCAATTGAAAGAGTTGACACTCCAACAAAATGATCTATTGAAGAAGAGGTTGATAAGGTCTAGTGTTTCACCTTGGGGAGCAGATGTTTTGTTAAAAAAAAAAAACGATGGATCATACAAAAATTGTATTGACTACAGGGGCTTGAACAAGAAAACCGTTAAGAACAATATCCACTTCCACATATAGATGAATTGCCGAGTGAATTGATTGGTGCCAAAATATCTACAAAAATTCACTTAAGATTGGGGTATCATCAAATTAGAGCGAAGTTTGAGGACATACCAAAAACTATTTTAGAAAATGATATGGTCATTATGAGTTCACAATTCTGCCTTCTGGATTGAAAAATGCTCCTACCATGTTTATGTGTTTCATGAATAATGTGTTTCATGAAAATCTCCATGAATGAGAGGGCACACATTAGGGAGTTCTTTCAAATTGCAAATCCTCTTACAATATTGACAAAGAAATATAGAGACTTCATATGGAATGATGAGTGTGAATATGCATTTGAAGAATGAAAATAAGAAATTATTGAAAATTATGTGCTAAAATGCTTTAGTTAGGGAAGCCATTTATTATTGCATATGATGCTAATGGTATCTGTTAGCTCCAAAGACATGTATGATACTTTGATGCCTCTTTTTACAGGTGGACAGTCTAGTGATGGTCCTAATGAGGCAACTTCTCAGCCTTTGCACGTTTCATATGATGATGCAGATCATTCCATTTCTGATGCAGATTTACATGATGCACTTGTTGATGAGAGAGCTGGTATTGAGCAGGCAAAAACTATGCCAAAATGGCTGGTGCAAACTTTGTGTGACAGCAAATTAGATCATCTTTGTCATATCGTACTGTTTCACACTCTCATAGTGCCTCCTTTGCATTAGATTGCTATGTTATGGCTGCTTCTAGTCTCTGTGATGAGAATGAGTCTGTTTCTTTTGATGAAGCACAAAATTCAGAAAATTGGATGGCTGCTATGCAATCTGAATATGATGCTATAATGAAGAATGGTACATGTTCTTTATGTGACTTGCCTCCTCGCAAAAAGGCCATTGGCACTAAGTGGGTATACAAGCTGAAGCGTAAACCTGATGGTACAGTTGACAGGTATAAGGCTAGGCTTGTTGCAAAGGGTTATGCGCAAGAAAGAGGCATTGATTTTGATGAGACCTTTGCACCTACATGCCGTATGACTACTGTTCCGAGCATTTGCGCACTTGCAGCCCATCATGGTTGGAATGTACATCAGTTGGACATTAAAAGAGCATTTCTGAATGCTGACTTGCATGAAGAAGTGTATGTTTTTCAGCCCCGTGGCTTTGTGGAGAAAAGGCATAAAAACCAGGTGTGCGGGTTAAAGAAGGCATTATATGGTTTAAAGCAAGCACCACGTGCTTGGTATGAGAAGATACATGCCTATCTGATTTCACATGGTTTTGAGAACAGTCCAACTAAAAGCACCTTATATGTTAAGCGTGCTAATGATGTGCTTCTGATCATTGTTGTCTATGTTGACGACATGCTGCTCACTGGACCTATTGAGAAGCATATTGCTGATTTGCATGCCTCATTTGAGATGTCTGATTTGGGGCATTTGCATCACTATTTGGGCATTCAATTTATGCAAGTTGATGGTGGGATGGCTTTGTGTCAAACGAAATATATTGACACATTATTGCAGCGTTTTGGCCTTGAAGACTGTAAGCCGATTACTACTCCTATGGAGACAAGTTTACAATTGAGTCTTCATGATGCTGGAGATGCATTTGATGCTGTTCTCTATCAGCAGGCTATTGGATGCTTGATTTATTTATGCATTACTCAGCCATATATTCAGTTTGATGTCTCACAGATGAGTAGGTTTGTGCATTGCCTAGGAGTCACGCATTGGAAGGCGGTTAAGCGCATCTTTCACTACTTGAGTGGTACTCGGCTACTTGGGTTGTTTTATCCCAAGGGAGGATCACTACCGCCAGATTTGCATGCTTTTTCTGACTCACATTGGGCTGGTTGCTATGACACTCGTGTATCCACTAGTGGTTTTTGCTTCATGCTTGGTAGCTCATGTATATCTTGGTTGAGCAAGAAGCAGCCTACTATGGCCACTTCCAATTGTGAGGCTGAGTATAGGGCAGCTTTCACAGCGACTCTTGAGTGTGTGTGGCTCAGACGCCTTATGGCTGATTTGGGTATTAGCCAGTCTTCTGCCACCACCATCTTCACTGACAGTCAGAGCGCATTGGCATTTGCGAGGAACCCTGTCTTCCATGCTTGCACTAAGCACATTGAGGTGCATTATCACTATGTCAGGGAGAGGTTCTCTGCTGGGGAGATCAGCTTGACATATGTGCCCACGCAGGAGAACATAGCAGACCTTTTCACGAAGGCTCTGCGTAGGGAGAAGTTTGAAGCTTTCTGCAAAGCTTTGGGCTTAGTTCCTTTTGTGGAGTGATTTCCACATAGCTTGGCACTTCCTTATACATGAGTGCCAGCTCCTTGTTCACCGCATCACTCCTAAGGGGGATTTGTTGATATATATAGGTAGTGATGTGTGTGAACACACTAGGACCGTCGGGCCACTTTTTTCCCTCTTTAGGAGGTTTTTTCCCTCGGCTTGTATATACGCCTATTGCCCTAATGGGCTACTTATCTTTGTACATTCTCTAGTAATACATTCAGTATTGTGTGTTGTGCTCCAAGCTTCTTCTTCTTCCTTGTGTTGTTTGCGTGCTTCCGCAGAAGTCTAACTCCAATAGATTTGATCTAAGGCATCTCAAACACTATTCTATAGATAAAAAAATTGTATATTTCTGTGTCTCAAAAGCTTATGCTTATTCCTCACTATTTTTTAGTTACAAGGCTTGAAAAAACACTGTATATGGGTACTTAAAGAAAAACGAGAAGCCTTGATTCATCTTATTCATGTTAACAGATTTAGAAAACACATTGGTATGCAGGTTATTTTGGATTATTGAGGTGTGTGTGACGGTGATATAGGGATTGCCTCTATTTTTGTAGATACAATTCTTGAGGTGGCCATAAAAGTAGATGCATGGGTCATCTGAAAGTCTTGGAGGAGATTTACAAAAAGACATTATCTTGGAGCATGTAGGTTCTAGGAAGGCATGGTTGGTCATGTGGTGGTAGAAGCTGGAGATGCAAAAGATGAAGACTCCAAGATAGGGAGAGCCTATGGTTGTGCATTGATCATGATCATTTTCGTCTTTTGTGATTGAGATTGGGATTGGGAGTGGGATTGAGATTGGGATTGAGATCACCTCCATGGTGGTCTAGTGGATGAGACTTCACATTGAGGCCATTTGATAGATTTTGTAACATAGATCAGATCTGCTTCTAAATCTACACACATAATAAAGTTCTCTCTCTCTCTCTCTCTCTCTCTCCTTGTTTTGCACATACTCTCTTTTTCCTCCTTATGTCTTGTTTTGCCAAATTCTAATATTGTTATGTGCGATTGTGATTGAAGATTGGCAGACTTCTCACAAGTGGTATTAGAGCAAACTTGGATATCGGGACAAGATGCAAGCTTTGAAGAAGAAGATAAAAGATCAAGAGGAGCTTATCCGTAGAGTGAATGCAAAATTACATAAAGAAAGATTGAACTAACAAAAAGAGGATACTTCAAATTTCTTCATGGACCTCAATGATGAACGTGGTAATGCTACAAGCACATCGAATGCCCGTATAGCTAGAGGACAATGTGAGCTTGAAGATGATGTTGATATGGGCAAGTTTGAAATTAAGAAGGCCTTTAAAAGCGAAATAAGAAATGAATTTGATGGCAAAAAGAAAATTCAAGAGGATCTTGAAGCATGGATTGAGGAGCTTCAAGATTTCTTTGATCTACGTATATTTAGTGAGGAATCAAAAGCAAAGGTGGCAATTCTACCACAATTCCCCAAACTATGGTGGATATCATACACTTTGACAAGAGGACTTGAAGGGCCGATTCTCTTGAAAGAGCTTTGAGAGCAAGCAGAGAATGAGTATTCTTCTCCACATTATCGGATGGATATGAAAATGGAATTCTACTCCTTCAAACAATAGAAGGATGATAGACATAACTTCTCTATTGAAGAAAATAAGAAAACTTTTTTGCATTTACATAAGTATCTTGGTTGAGCAAGAAGTAGCCTACTGTGGCCACTTCCAGTTGTGAGGCTGATTATAGGGCAGCTTTCACAGCGACTCTTGAGTGTGTGTGGCTCAGAAGCCTTATGGCTGATTTGGGTATTAGCCAGTCTTCTGCCACCACCATCTTCACTGACAGTCAGAGCGCATTGATAGTTGCGAGGAACCCTGTGTTCCATGCTTGCACTAAGCACATTGAGGTGCAATATCACTATGTCAGGGAGAGCTTCTCTATTGGGGAGATCAGCTTGACATATGTGCCCACGCAGGAGAACATAGCAAACCTTTTCACGAAGGCTCTGCCTAGGAAGAAGTTTGAAGCTTTCTGCAAAGCTTTAGGCTTACTTCCTTTTGTGGAGTGATTTCCACATAGCTTGGCACTTCCTTATACATGAGTGCCAGCTCCTTGTTCACGGCATCACTCCCAAGGGGGATTTGTTGATATATATATAGGTAGTGATGTGTGTGAACACACTAGGACCGTCGGGGAACTTTTTTCCCTCTTTATGAGGTTTTTTCCCTCAGCTTGTATATACGCCTATTGCCCTAATGGGCTACTTATCTTTGTACATTCTCTAGTAATACATTCAGTATTGTGTGTTGTGCTCCAAGCTTCTTCTTCTTCCTTGTGTGGTTCGCGTGCTTCCGCAGAAGTCTAACTCCAATAGATTTGAGCTAAGGCATCTCAAACACTATTGTATAGATAAAAAATTTGTATATTTCTGTGTCTCAGAAGCTTATGCTTATTCCTCACTATTTTTTAGTTACAAGGCTTGAAAAAACACTGTTTATGGGTACTTAAAGAAAAATGAGAAGCCTTGATTCATCTTATTCATGTTAACAGATTTAGAAAACACATTGGTATGCAGGTTATTTTGGATTATTGAGGTGTGTGTGACGGTGATATAGGGATTGCCTGTATTTTTGTAGATACAATTCTTGAGGTGGCCATAAAAGTAGATGCATGGGTCATCTAAAAGTCTTGGAGGAGACATGCAAAAAGACATTATCTTGGAGCATGTAGGTTTTAGGAAGGCATGGTTGGTCATGTGGTAGTAGAAGTTGGAGATCCAAAAGATGAAGACTCCAAGATAGGGAGAGCCTATGGTTGTGCATTGATCATGATTATTTTCGTCTTTTGTGATTGAGATTGGGATTGGGAGTGGGATTGAGATTAGGATTGAGATCACCTCCAACGTGGTCTAGTGGATGACACTTCACATTGAGGCTATTTGATAGATTTTGTAACATAGATTAGATCTGCTTCTAAATCTACACACATAATAAAGTTCTCTCTCTCTCTCTCTCTCTCTCCTTGTTTTGCACATACTCTCTTTTTCCTCCTTATGTCTTGTTTTGCCAAATTCTAATATTGTTATGTGCGATTGTGATTGAAGATTGGCAGACTTCTCACAAGTGGTATTAGAGCAAACTTGGATATCGGGACAAGATGCAAGCTTTGAAGAAGAAGATAAAAGATCAAAGGAGCTTATCCGTAGAGTGAATGCAAAATTACATAAAGAAAGATTGAACTAACAAAAATAGGATACTTCAAATTTTTTCATGGACCTCAATGATGAACGTGGTAATGCTACAAGCACATGAAATGCCCGTATAGCTAGAGGAAAATGTGAGCTTGCAGATGATGTTGATATGGGCAAGTTTGAAATTAAGAAGGTCTTTAAAAGAGAAATATTAAATGAATTTGATGGTGAAAAGAAAATTCGAGAGGATCTTGAAGCATGGATTGAGGAGCTTCAAGATTTCTTTGATCTACGTATATTTAGTGAGGAATCAAAAGCAAAGGTGGCAATTCTACCACGATTTGCCAAACTATGGTGGATATCATACACTTTGACAAGAGGACTTGAAGGGCCGATTCTTTTGAAAGAGCTTTGAGAGCAAGCAGAGAATGAGTATTCTTCTCCACATTATCGGATGGATATGAAAATGGAATTCTAAGAGAGAATCTACCTTAATCATCTCTAACCTGCCGAAATCATTTGATGAAGAGGGTACAATATATGTATGTGTGTAAAAGAAAACTCTCTCACGTAATAGCTGAGTGGGACAGGCTTGTGTAAAAACTATCGACCCAACATCTGCATGCAATGCTTGGAAAGTACATGTAAGACTATGAAGTGGTTGTTCTTCCATCAAAGTAGAAGGAAATATGTCTACAACAAAAAACTACACAACTTAACTAGGTATATTATGAAATTTGGACAAAAGTCAATGAGTAATACTTACAATTGATAGGATATCTCATTTTGTTTGAGTTTTCCAATTTCATGTTTGACATTGTGAAAACATGTTGTACAATGGCAACAATTTCACCATTTTTGAGCTTTTTGAAGCCTAATAACTTCCCTTTCCAACGAAGATCCAAGTTTTCACGATCTCTCACACAGTGAGGACCAACACGAGAGGGTTGCATGTACACCCGTGCACCTTTTCAGAACTCCTGTCCTAACCAAAATTCTGTTGTAGCCTTGATATTGTGACATTTTATCGCGATAACCTCATCTTTTGGACGTTTATGAGATTTAGGTTTCTCCATTGGAGTTCAGGCTATGGAAATGACAGTAGGAATTCAAAGAAGATGATGCACAGAGAAAGAAATGGAGATGCAGGAGCTGCAATGGTGTGCTAGGGAGAGAAAGTAGTGGAAAGAGATGACTTTTTGGGATCTCGGTATGAAAATGTGAGGTTTTGGAGGGAGAAAGTTGCATTTTGAGTTATTTTTGAAAATGTCACTTTTTTCACTTCAGTTCATGCACGGATTTTGATTTAGAACCCAAAAATAGCACTTTTGATCCTAAAAAGTGGTTGGGGGACTATTAAATGGTGTTATGATGAGTTTTATAACTTTTTGAGAGTTTTGAATTTTTAGGCCCAGGTAAATTACGAGATTCCTTTCTCTCTCTAGAGGCAAAACCTGAACATAGGGGAATCCTGTCCCCTCATCGCCTTCAGCCTAGTGATTTATAGGCTATAGACTATGTCCACCACCCTCCTCTCATTGGTCCATCACTAATCACTCCTTAATCCAAAAGGCCCATGCAGGTTTCATTTTTTTCCCTAATGAAGAAGAAGAAGCTTGGAGCACAACACACAATAATGAATGTATTACCAAGAGAATGTACAAAGATAAGTATCCCATTAGGGTAATAGGCATATATACAAGCCGGGGGAAAACTCCCTTCTAAAGAGGGGAAAAAGTGCCTTGGTGATCCTAGTGTGTTGACACACATCACTAGCTAAATATATCAATAAATCCCCCTTAGGAGTGATGCGATGAACAAGGATTTGGCACTCATGTACAAGGAAGTGCCAAGCCATGTGGAATCAAACCACAAAAGAAGTAAGCCCAAAGCTTTGCAAAAAGCTTCAAACTTCTCCCTATGCAGATCCTTTGTGAAAAGGTTTGCAATGTTCTCTTGTGTGGGCACATATGCCAAATTGATCTCTCCAACAGAGAAATGATCATGGCCAATCTACATGTTGCCATTGAAAAGAACTTACTACTAACTAAGTCTTTTTATGCTCACCTCAATGACTTGCTTAGTGGGAGCATGGAACATAGGGTTCCTTGCAATTGCCAATGTGCTTTGACTATCAGTGAAGATGATGGCGGTAGAAGACTGACCAACATCCCAATCAGCTGTAAGGGGTTTAAGTCACACATACTCAAGAGTCACTATGAGAGCTACCATTGGAAGTGGCCATAGTAGGTTGCTTCTTGCTCGACCAAGATATAAATGAGCTACTAAGCATGAAGCAAAAGCCACTAGTGGTCACATGAGTGTCATAGCAACTAGCCCAGTTAAAGTCCTTAACAGATGTAAATCGGGTGATATTGATCCCCCCATAAAACAATCCAAGTAGCCGGGTACCACTCAAGTATTGAAAGATGCACTTAACCGCGTGCCAATGCTTGACACATGGGCAATGCATAAAACTCCTCATGTGTGAGACAATAAACTAAATACATGTCCGAGTAATCCATAAGTAAATCAAGCATCCAATAGCTTGTTGATAGAGAACATCATGAAATGCATCTCAAGTATCATGAAGACTGAATTGTAAACCAGTCTCCATAGAAATAACAATAGGTTTGTAGTCTTCAAGGCCAAGACACTAGCAAAATGTGTGAATATTTTTTTTTTACACATAGCTATAAATTAAATGCCCAAATAATTATGTGAATTCCCCAAATGTGACATCTCAAATGAGGCATGCACAAAAACCTTAAAATCATCAATATGCTTCTCATGAGGACCACTGAGCAACATGTTATCAACATACACAACAATTATCAAAAGCACATCATTTGCACACTTAACATATAAGATGCTCTGAGTCGGAGTGTTCTCAAAACCATATGTGATCATGTAGGCATGTCTTTTTTCATATGAAGCATGTGGTGCTTGCTTCAAACGATATAATTCCTTTTTCAATCTGTGCACACTTGGTTTTCATGCCGTTTTTTCACAAAGCCACGAGGCTGATAAAAATACACTTCTTCATGCAAGTCAACATTTAGAAATGTAGTGATAATGTCCAACTGTTGTACATTCCAACCATGATGAGCTGCAAGTGCATAGATGCTATGAACAATAGTCATTGGGTATGTAGGAGCAAAGGTCTCATCAAAATCAATGCCTCTTTCTTAAGCATAACTCTTTACAACAAGCATATCCTTATACCTCTCAAATCTTCCATTAGGCTTACACTTCAGCTTGTATGCCCACTTAGTGCCAATGGCCTTCTTACTAGGAGGCAAGTCACATAAAGACTAGGTACCATTTTTCGTAATAACATCATATTCTGATTGCATAGCAGCCATCCAATTCTTAGAATTTTGTGCCTCATCAAATGAAACAAAATCATTCTCATCATAGAGACTAGAGGTCGCCATAACATAGCAATCTCATGCAAAAGAAGCACTAGGAGAGCTTCAATGAGTAGGATATGATATAAGTGCATCTAATTTGCTATCTCACAAAGTCTACACCAACCATTTATGCATAGTTGTAACCTCCTTGATATCAGTTCTCATCAACAAGTGCACCATTTAAATTTGCATCAAAATAGGAATGATCTACATCATCACATGAAACTTGTAAAGGTGGAAAAGTTGCCTCATTTCAACCAACACTAGACTGACCACCTGTAAAATGAGGTAGCAAGGTGTCATGCATGTCTTTGGAGCTAACTCATGTCTCCTTAGTACATGTAAGTAATTGTTGAATAGCATTTTCCACAAAAAAGAACATAATGAACACCCAAAATGCGTTTATTCTATTGATGATACAAATGATAACCTTTGGTTTCATAATTATAACCAACAATATTACAGTTCACTACTTTATCGTACAATTTCCTGCATTGTTGTTTAGGCACTAATGCATATGCCAAGTAACCAAAAACACTCACGTAAGAAATAGATGGATTGCAACCATGCCAAGTCTCATATGGAGTGATAAACTACAATGCATTAGTGGGACACTAGTTAAGTACATATGTTGCACACATAACAATCTCAAGCCAAAAACTACATGGTGCAGCATGACTCTTGACCATACACATCACCATCTCCATGAGTGACATGTTCTTTCGCTCAACAACTCCATTTTGTTGAGGTGTATACAACACCGTACACTAATGTTTTATCCCACATTCAGCTAGAAATGAATTAAAATAAGAAGACATATATCTCCCCCCCGCCCCCCCTCGATCAAAATGGAGGGTGCCTATTTTACATGCTGATAAATTTTGAGCCAAAACCATAAACTTTTTGAAGCACATAAACACTTCGGACTTTGGTTTCAATGGATATAACCATGCATGCCTAGAAGAATCTTAAATGAAAGTCACGAAGTAAAGATAATTTCATGAAGAGTGTGTTTGCATTGGACCATACACATCACTGTTAACAAGCTATAAATTTTAATTAGCTCAAACTGAACCATCCTTTGGGAATGAGAAATTCTGCATTTTTCCCAAAAATAGCCTTCAAAAACATGTTTACTTTGTGCCTCAAGTATGGGCAAAGAGGACACAATTTCAGATTTTTGTAGGCATAGCAAACTAGCAAAATTTAGGTGACCAAAGCATGCATGCCAAAGCTTTGCATGTGACAAAGCCTGAAAATCATATAGTGCACATGCTAAATCATTCACTGATTTTTCATTGTCTATGAGCTTATACAATCCATGACATAAAATGCTAGATACAATAATGACATCCCCATTTGATAGATCATGAATTGTACATCCATCATCAATAAATTTCACAACCAAGCCAATCTTGGCTAAAGCAAAAACTCATAAAAGGTTCTTCTTGATCCCTAGCATAAATACAGAATCCAAAAATGTTAAAGAACTACCATTAACAGTAGTAAAAATAATCTTACTAGCTCCCATGATAGGATACGAGGAGTTGTTGGCACATGTGATAGTATTCCTTGTAGGGATATGCTTGAGTGAAGTGAAGAAACTACAATACAAGGTAATATTTTTGGTTGCCCCACTATCAAAGTACCAAACATGTGAGTCTACTACAAACATACACTTTTCATGACAAGATGTGGCATAATTGCAAATAGTGGTAAATGCCCAGTCTTCATTCTACACAAGATTAGTAGACTTTGTTTTTGGTGTAGAGGCCTCTACAACAAACATTACATCCTCTTTCTTTCTTGCCTCTTTAGTAGCCACTTTTGGACAACACCTTATGATATGATCATTCCCTTTACAGTACTTGCAAAACAATTTCTACTTTTCTATTTTCTTCTCGTCTCTATCATCCTTCTTTGATTGTGCAAAATTAGTAGATTTTTGCTTACTCGTAGAAGAGCTCCACTTACCTTTGCCCTTTAGACTAGCCATGAAATCTTGATCTGCGACATGAATAATGGACCTATTTTGCCTGGAATAATCTTCTTGCAATAGAACAGACACTAACTCCTTGAATGTTAAGGAATTTGGATTGTCTTTCATCATCAAATGAAGAGTAGAAGCAAAATTCTAATATTAATTGGGAAGACCATTCAAAGGAATCCACACAAGTGAACTATCAGGAAAGAATGCATTAGTAGAAATCAATTGCTCCTTCAAATCTTTGATCTTTGTCCGAAAACTGTCCATATAATCTTGCTTGGTACAAAGTGGTAAGTGTATGCCAAGCATTGTTAGCTATTCTACAAGAGTGAATATGAGGAATAATGTCATGTTTGAAAGACAAGGTTATCAATGCTTATGTCTGAGCATCTTTGCCATCACAACAAATTTTCTCTATAGTAGGTGCAATAGGAACTACAACACCAACAAGAGCATCAAGAATATTGTCATCTTCAATGACATCCACATCCACTTTAGCAACTTTGTTTCTAATGAAATAGGATGTTTTTCAGCACCGTGCACAATATTCAACAATCATTTTGCAACTAATACATGATGCATCATATAAGCCCATAATGGGTAATTGGTATAATGCAACTTATCCTCAACAACCAACATATGGAATATGTCACTTCTTTCAGCAATGGCCACTGATTAAAATACCCTGATGTGGAAAAATGATTCTAAAAAATTTGAACAGAACTACCCTATCGAGTTGTGCTAAATTTATAATAGACTTTAAATGCTTATATTGGTGAACCGAAACCTATATATATATCTTTGGCATAAAAAGATGAAATTGCCTTCATAGATGCTACGATAGTGCATTCAAAGGGTGAAACAAGCTTAGATCATGATTTCGATACCACACCACAAAGCTATTTTGACCTTCTTTGGCCCTTAGTATGCTCATCAATTTTTTTTGGATTCTAACACTCTGATCGGAGCGGTGTCGAAACAGCGACCTGATCTGATACCAATTATTGGAGTTTGAGATCTATGCAAGCATGCAAAAACACAAGGAAGAAGAAGCTTGGATCAAAACACAGAATATTGAATGTATTACCCAGAGAATGTACAAAGATAAGTAACCCATGAGGATAATAGGTGTATATACAAGCTATGGAAAAAACCTCCTAAAGAGAAAAAAGAAGCCTCGATGGTCCTAATGTCTTTGCACACCTCACCAACTAAATATATCATTAGTATTGTAATTCTCATTTATGTATTTCTTCATAATCCAGCTTGAAAGAAAAGATTCTCTATGACTATCATGATGCACGTTTCTCAGCACACCCTAGTTTCTTTAGGGCTTATGCTAAAGTGAAAGCTTCATGTTACTGGCCGTGTATGAAATATGAAATCATGAAGTATGTGAAAGAATGTTTGAAATATCAAGAGGTTAAGGCTAAATTTAAAAAGATTCCTGGTATGTTACAACCCCTAGATGTATGTTATCAATAATTGAAATCCATCTCTATAGATTTCATAACAATGCTTCTGACTAGAAGTGGGCATGATACCATCTTTGTTGTTGTGGATCATCTTACAAAGATGGCACAATGTATTCCCATGAGGAAAAATGATACAACTATGCATGTTGCTAAACTTTTCATAAAAGAAATTTTTTATGTTACATGGTTTACCTAAAAATATAATTCTGATAGGGATGCAAGGTTTATGTCTAATTTTTGGAAAGCAACATTTCAATCCATAGGAATAGAATTATGTTTGAGTACTACATTTTATCCTCAAACTGATGGTGAGACCAAGAGAGTTAACCAGGTGCTTCAAGATCTGCTACCTATGTACGTAAATGATAAGTAGAACAATTGCACTAAGTATATGCCTCTAGTTGAGCATGCATATAATAGTGCATGGCATTCATCTATTAAGATGACACCTTTTGAAGCAATGTGTGGCTATAAATGTTTGCTATCTCACTAACTTTTTAATTCATAAAATCAGGCTGACGTATCCAAACAGATGCTTGAAAACATGGATTGGGAGCCGAATAAGCTAAAGGGGAACATGAAAGATGCACAGAAACTTCAAACGTTATGTCATGATCTCAAAGAGAGGCCCTTGGAATTAAGAAAAAATGGTCTAGTTTTTTTTTTGAAATTTAACCCTTCAAAATCAAATCTAGTTTTAGGCAAAGATCATCGATTGTCTCCACATTATGCTTATTTTTTAAGATCTTAAAGAAAGTTGGTTCTTTTTCATATTCACTTGACCTGCCTGACACTTTGAGAATTCATCCAGTTTTCCATGTTGGATTACTTAAAAAGTATGTTCCTAATGTTGTTCACATTTTGCAAGACAAATCTAAGTTGAAGGAACATTCCACTTTTGAGCTTGAACCATAAGTTATAATGGAAAGGAGAATTGCACAAATGAGGAATCATGAAATAGTGAAACTTTTAGTTAAGTGGTTTGCATATCCTATTGAGGATTCAACATGGGTTGGCTTAGATGAATTTATGGAACATTATCATTCTTTCCAACTCTAAGGACAAATTTCTTCAAATAGGGGGAGAATTGTAAGATACCAAATATATTTAAAAAATAAATAAAGGTAAGTAATTATGAAAATTTATGTCTAGGATTTTCTAAGCATGTTTACAAAATTTTGTAGCAACCTGATTGAAACTTTTGTAGTTCCTGTGTCATTTGGTTGCATGAGGATAATTTAATTAAGAGATTTCTCATGTTTTTTCATCTTGATTTTGCAGGGCTCAAAAGGGATATTTGGAAGTGGATTGGACTTAAGGCATCTCTTACACTATTATAGAGATCGGGTAACTAAATATTTTAGCATCTCAGAAGCTTAAGTTAATTCCTCACTCTTTTTGAGTTATAGGGTGCTATAGGCACAAAAGGAATGGTTGGTGGATCACATCAACTGCTGAAATTACGGCGCACACAATGTGCTTGGAGCAAGCTTAGGTCCAATAAAGACTCAAAGAGCAAATATAAACTTAGACAATGTGATCAGATCAAATCAAAGCCTTGAAGATTCTATTCAAAAAATCAAATGTTCAAAACAAACATTCATTTTCTATATCAAAACATTAATCTATTTACCCTCTTTCAATTAGTCAATGATTTTAAAGGCATCAATGATTTTAAAGGCATCAATATAAACCTTTGGTTCTTAAGCAAACACGTCATTACTGAACTTTATTTATCACGTCATTACGTGATATAAACCTTTGGTTATTTATCACGTCATTATTGAACTTTATTTGCTTTAAATTATTGAATTGAGAAATCATAGTCATATGTACAGTAATGACGTGATAAATAAACACTTCTAGATTCACTGATGCATAGAGATATCATAGTCATATGTAGCCATTACACTAAGATTATTGAATAACGGAAAACACTTTCCAACTCAGTACTGAATTGTATATTTATATTGAATTCAATAAAATAGATAGAAGATCAATTTTCGAGCATGTAGACATTTGTAAAGTTCAAGTCCCGCTTGCATTGAATGTATTTACTTTCAAAGATACAATCACATAGTAAATTCAGTTAAGAAATTTAAATAACTTAACTAGGAGTCTATTCACTCATCGAAAAGATAATACATGTAGTATTAAAGACAATCGCCAATGGGCATAACGTCATATATTTACAGAGGGTTCAATTCATAGTTGATGCTAGACACTTCAATGAAATCAACTCGGATTCACCTTTTTAGCCATGAAGAATTTCCTGCTAAACTTTTTCTTCATATGACCTTCCTCTGATTACGTGAATGTTGATCTTGGAATATGCTAGATTGTGTCAGATTCTTCAACGTCTTCCCAGTAGCAAAAGTGTAGCCTTTGGTTTCGCTCAAAGAGTCATCAGCTGTTACTCAAATCGTGAGCCCCCAGTAGGTCATCCACGAGCGATCACTCCTTCATCAAATATCGTGTGTCTCGTGCAGTCATCTGTCAACTCCATTTGAAATCGCCGTCCTTCACCTCCTCCGTTACCTTGTAGTCATGACATAAAAGCTCTTCTTTCATCAAGTGCGCAATAAAACTCTTTAGTCATCAGGTGTGCAGCAAAACTTTTTAGTCATCAACTGTGCAGCAAAACTCTTTAATCATCAGGTGCGCAACATCAAATCTCATGAAGTTCATCATTTAAGAATATGATTCTCGATGTTAATGCATGACATTTGGTGCAATCACTGATGGAAGAAGTGAGCGCATGCATCATCCGATTTCTCGTATATATCCTCCTAAGCGTAGCTCCTTCAAAAATAAAACTATCCCTCGCAGATGTCATCCGCGCTCCTCTTCTTCATGCGCCACCAGAATTGCCAGAACTGCCCATCAATTGATGTGCTCATAGGGAGTAGAGAGAGAAGGCCTCTTCCTTGTCGCTTCAGATGAATCCCCTCAAAAAAATCTTCTGTGTCCTCCTTCAATATCATGTTCCCTCCTTTCTGCAAGAGCCCACCCTCAGGATTATCAGAACTACATCACGATAACGCGTCATTGTTCTTCCCTTCTCCTTCCATTTGATGTCGGCCACCTCCAAAATCCCCCTTTTTGACGTGTGCACTCTCTCAACTCATTGATGTCTCCCCTCCCCCAGAGCCTTCAGAAGCTGCGATTTCTACAAAGCAAACTCAAGATGTTCTCTTGCTTCGACTCTCTATTTTTTTCTAAACCATCTTGCACATGCAGAGGATGTGGTTTCTTCCTACCAAAAACGAAAGCTACTGAAGTTAGAATGCTCTAATAAGACTAAATCAAACAATAACGCTTCCACATAAGTTGTATGTATGACTTCAAATTCCATTTCAAATTGGTGTGACATTAATTTCAATAGTTTGATAATTGAACAGTTCCCCTCCATCTCTTGTCAAATTATGGAGAGCCAATCTCTGAGACAACGGAAAATAACTTCATTGTTGCCATTTTTTACCTTTCATCAGCCAAATTCAAGCCAAAGTTGAATATTCTACATCTCTATAATTAGATATTCTCTAAAAGGTAGAAACAGCGATCGACTTCTCTTCAAATTTAATTAAAAGTAGTGGAATAACTTTTCAACAATCGCAACTCTAATTATGGAGTTAAGAAGATTACAGGAAGGGATCATGGCGTGGACAATTGGGGTGGTCAATTATATAGTGGGAATCTGACACACGATGCTTTGAGAGACCAACACACAAAATCAGAAGGCCAATATACGTAAAGTTATGACAAGTTTGGCATGAAGATTATCTGACAATGTAGGCCACTACATATGCATATTATTTATGGCAAATTGGATGCGAGTCAGATTTGACAAAGGGAGGATCGTTAATCTTCAGGGGACAATGTTTGATATGCTGATTACAACACACATACATCTGTTTCTTGTTCGACAAACCCTAGGAACAATTATTCTCCATTGCTCTGCACTACCCTCTTGAAGATGATGCTCTAACTCCATCAATCTCTGCCATTTGGGACATGAAGAGATGACAGTGAACTGAATATGCTCTAAAAAATATACCTCTGAACTCTGATTGCGCATGACGCTGATGTATATTACTGATGAATTATGTTTCATGAAGTCAATAAGTTATGCAATGCTCTATCATATACAGAGAGCAAAACGCACGGAGAACGCAACTTCTACTAACGGCACTCTAAAGCACTTCTGAATCTGCAAATCTCTTAACACAACTTTGATTATTCTCTATTCATGATGAAGTTAGTGATGATGATGTGAAGATATCTAATGACTACGATTTCAATCTGAACATTAATTGATAATACTCTCTGTCCTACATATCTCAGATGATAAGACTTAGCAATAATTTTGCCTTTTTCTATGAATACACTTTGACGTTTCCGTCCGTTTAGAGGCAGATATTAACAATTGTTTTATATATTGAATTTTCTATGTATGTGAGTTAGCGGATAGAACTGAGTCTACTTATCTTGAGATTTGCGGATCAATACATGAGATTTGCACTTCTAATGCATGTATGAAATTTGCATAAAATTTCGAATGTCTTGGGTGATTCCATATAAGAGATATTTAAGGTTTACCCATAATACATATACTTTTTTAAAGCGATAGAGTACGAATTTCCTTACAAATTAAGAATCATGTGTCTTTACACGTATTACCTTCACTTAATGTGCATTACATGCGTGAATTGATGATTCATATGCTTTGAGTTCACTTATAAAATTTTCAAGGTATACACTCTCGTTAAAGGGCTCTTGGGTGAAATAAAATTTAATTGCCTAATGCTTATTGAAATGTGTTTCATTGTATGTCAAATACTTCAAAAGCTCTAAACTATATCACAAGCCTTTGATTTTGAATCGATTAATGTTTTGTGAGTTCAATTTGTTCTTGAGTCTTCAGTGCACCTAAGATTGTTTCAAGCACCTGAGATGCATTCTTGAATTGGGTGGTTGAATTGATCCACCAACCGACCGAGCGTTCCTATACTTCGGAAAGCAAGACACGAAAACCCATAGGAATGCCCAACAGTTTGAAGATTTGCCCATCCTTAATAATGTCACAGTCAAGGGCTTTAATACAATGAGGGACACAGTTGTTGGAGGCTCTAAAAGTAATTTTTTTGTGGTTGACATCGGACCCACTAGCAAGACAAAATGTGTTCAAACAATCAATAAAGCCGAGGATAGAGTTGTTGTTAGCTTTAAGTAGCACATAATTTCATTGTGGGCCACATCATTGAGCAACTCTATGGTCAGAATCTCTAAAGTTAGAACAAAAAAGACCATGCAATATATAGCTTAGGAAAAAGTTCACGAGACAATTATGAACTACAAGCAAGGCTCGACGAGCAAAATAATAAAATATCGATAGATCAAATATTTAGTAGAAACAGATAAAGAATAGTACTGATTCAACATAAACGATAAATCCGATTGCTTGAAATAGAGTTTGAGACCTAGTGATACGCGGGAGCGATCGTAAACCTCCGTGACGGTTTCGAATCCTTCGCCACATCGTGATTCCGTTGCCTGCGTTTTGTATGGAAACGTCAATGACACGTGCATAGTTTACATCTGTACATGTACTGTCACTAGTTTCTAAAACTTTACATTCATCATGCCGTTGTCAGAGGCTGGAAATCAGAGAGCTCGCGTATCATGAAGAACTAAAAGAAACCCTTCGCTGAGGGTCACCAGGCTGCATCGGCAGCCATACGCAGTTAAACAGAAGGACATGAAACGAAGTAAATCGGCGAGATGATTTCAGTTTCCGACAGAGTTGATGATGGAACCCCCAGGGGGCGGGGTTGATTGCCCAAGGATATTCTGCAAGGAGGATGTCCTGACTTCAGGGTCCGTGAAGGAAGCGGAATAAAACTGTTCAACGTCGCCCGCGGTCATGGCGATGAAGCCGAACGTCGAAGTAGCATGAATGGAAGGCTCATCTAGACCTCCGCAAGCGATAGAATCCGGTTTCTGCGGATCGTCTTGGGGAGGAAGCTGGCGAGCACTGGATACAACTGAGAGAAGCGTGGAAGCTATAAGAATGAAAGAGATGAGTTTCTGTAACATGTGCATCTTCCCGGATCTGTCGGGACGCTCAAGAATTACACTCTGATTGAAAAAGCGACGCAGGATATTACAAAGGATGATATAACTAGTTAGAAGGATAGTTATGTACAACGCAGACAAAGCACCCGAGTGTAAAAAGGGAATGAAATTGAAGAGTGGAGTCTCTGATCCGATAATCAGAGAGATTCTTTTGTAATCAGTGTACCCAAACAAGATTATATACAAAGATAATGAGAATCACTCTCGGCGACCGATCAAGTAGGTTCAGAAAATCCGACAGATGCTTCCTAAGAGGTCGTTCGTTAAGGAGCAACACACAGAAATTCCAAGATAAACGAAGTGCAGAACTGAGGAGTGAAGCTCAGGTTTGAGTTAGAGGATGATGTGATGAGGATTCTTTCATACGAATGATTAGAGGGATTTTTGTGTAACTAGGAAAGTGGATTGACGGAGTCGGAGATGAAGCTGAGCACACTTCGGAGAATGTTGTACAGCATTAAGAGGGCTTTGACTAGTTAGCACTTTTCAGAGCGGAGATGGTAACAGAGAACAATTCGGGCGATGCATTTGTCCGTGGTCTGCACGTCCTTAAAATGTTTGCCGAAGGGATTTCGAGCGATGAAGGAGTCATTGTAACCTTGAATCAGGTCACATAGGTGTCGTCATGAATCTTACGGTGCACAGGGCCGTATGTTTGCATCACATCGACATCATCGTTGAAAATAATGAACTTCTTGGACGATTCAACATACTTAATATCCTCCAATTGTTTGACTTCTGCGCCCGGCAACAGGCCTCTTTGAGTGAGACTTCGTTTTTCACATTTTAGTGCATTCCTGTTCAAAAATTTCATTTTTCTTTTGGAGAACAAAAGACCATGAACCGAAATGAACAAGTCCATTAGGTAAGAAACTGAGCCTTCCATTGATCTTCCAAGGATTTGGATCAAAAAGATTAATCTAGGAGAATAAGGGACCTTGCAAACCACTAGTGGAACATCATTTTCTATGAACTCGAAGGATTTCACCTCATGATGCTTGGCTGGTACTAAGAATGGTGAGTGCAAAGATGATGTACAACTTAGATATGATTCCTCAAACGCCATATTGTAGGAGAAAATTGCACTAAGCACGACCAAAAATGTTTGTCTAGATAATCTTCAATAGTAACCATGAACTATGATGGTGTTCTGAAAGTGTACATCTTAGGTACCAGCTTCATCGAATACATCTTTTACGATTTCTTTATTCTTTCGTGAGTGGACCTTGGTAGTCCCTCACTCGTCTAAATCAAATGCTCCATGTGTGTTGTACAAATTGCGCATATAATCTATGACATACAATAATCAACTTTACACATCCTCATTTATAAATAGTTAAGAATGATTGGATCCATAAGAGTGGTTGCAAACCACAAGGTTGGTTAAAGCATGCCCTGATTTAGAGTTCTTAAAGAAAAGTGTGAATGTCAAAAGGATTTCTAGTTCGAAGAATGTAGTATGCAATCATGATTATGATGATGAAGTCCGTGGAAGGTAACACTATGTTTACTTGTCCATAAATCAATTTTGGAGAGGTGAAATAAAAAAGGATTAGAGGAGCCTTAGGGTTAAGGAGTAGAGAGATTCATGTAAAATCCTATAGGTAGCTATTCAAATAGAATTAATGAAATCTCAAGTATTAAATAGAAGATAAGAGTGAGTAAAAGTAATATCTTCTTTCTTAAAGTAGGTTGCTAGCATAAAGATAGTAGTTTACATATACAGACTCTACATGTAATAGTATCTTATGGGTTATAAAGTGAAAAGGCAAGATTTCCAATATATAGATGTTTCAAACAATTGTCAAGATCCCTAGAAAAACAATTATAGATGCTATAGTCAAGGAAGATGGCATCCCTAAGAGTGGTTGCAAACCACATAGTTAGTTAAAGAATGCCGGAGTTTTCACTTCTCAAAAGAAATTGTGAGTGTCAAAAGGATTTCTAGTTCCAACTATGTAGTATACAATCGAAATAATAGTAATTAAGTCTATGGAAAGTAAAAATGTGTAAACCTATCCTTAAAATAAATTCTTAAAGCTTAAATCCAAAATAATTTGTAGATGCCTACACTTGAGCACTATAGAGATTCATATTGAATCGAGCGGGTAGCTATTTCAAACTTCACTCAAAAGGAATGTGAATTCAAGCAGTAATAAAATTATTCTCACCACAAATTGGTTGCATAAGAAGTAATGGGCATTGAATGTGAGGAATTCAAGTAGCTTAGAACTATATTGTTTGTCTTCGGAAAACTTCACGATTGAAGGATTCTATTTAGTTCATCAAAGGGTTTTGAAAGTTTCCAATGAAAACTATAGGTCAAATGTAAGATCTTGGAATGGTCTTCTGGTGGAAGCATTTAAAGCGTAAAAAGGCGAAAAGATAGAGGTAATTCCTTGTTGTCAATTTCTTCTATAGGATTTGACTAGAATTTAATTTCTAGAGAAATGTTTCGACTTTGGTTTAAATATCACACACATGTCAATAAGAATATAAAGTATGGTGCTATGGGATTCTAGGTTTTATTCTCACATTGATTTATAAACAATGATAAGGTACATAGGACCTTGGTATGGTAGGTAATCTCTAGTCTTGGAATGAATCTTTAAGTGATAATGTATCACGAAGAGGATTGAAGCTTCGAAATTCAAGTTGAACTTCAAACTGAACACTTCAAGAACAAGTGAAAAAGGAAGTCAAAAAAAAATGAAGTACATAACTTGGAGGATTTCGATTTGGAATTCATGTAAAAAAAATTATGCTCTTACTTAAACAATTATATTCTTAGAAATGTGTCTATATTAAAAGTGTTGCATGGATTTTTGAAGAGATAGAACTTTGAAATATTCCTTCAAGCCAAGGTTAGGTAGATTGAGTTAATCTGAAGCACCCAATTCATAGTAGAACTCGGTGAGATCAATATTTTAAGACAAGTCAAAGTTTTACAAGTTCATTCCATGTAAGTAGTCTTGAGAGATAGTGAAAAGGGAAAAATTAATTGAAGTTCTAGTTGAACGATTTATGGTTTGAGTGAGAGATAACTATCATCAATAGAAGCTGGATGGGTCAAAACAACGATGTTTGATAACACGTTGGTGTGAAGTGGTTCAATGAAGTTTTAGTATCACTCCAAGAGTTTTTTTGAGAAAACAATTTGTTCCTCTTAAAGTTAAATAAAATGCTTCAAAACATTCTTTAAAGTAAATTTTTGAAAAGTTAAATCTTTGAACCACATGAAACATTACAAGGATGTACACAAAGAGATGAGTCTCTTTTACCTCCCAACCATATGCCTCTATATATAGGTCTTTCCAAGGGCTGCCTACTATGGCAAGTGGATACTAACTATCCAACTGTTGGCCATGTCACTACATGTGTGCCATGCCAAGTGTAATAGTTAAGTGTAGCTAAATCAACTGGATGCTTCTAGAAGGCTCTAGAGCTCTTGGGGCAAGAACCTCTTCGAGATCTATTGTAGGACTTGAACCCAAGACTTCTTCCTTCTCATCCATTTGATTTAACAACTAGACCAAGAACCTTTGCTTATGTAGAGGGCATAAGCACATTTACGTAAGTCTCTTCTTGAGGCTTGTGTCCAACACTTGAATGACAAAATGATGTCTGATCTCAAGTACATCTAAACTTGTGGGACCCTCATGCCATAAAATTCCTTTATGACATCCCCTCCCCCTTGAAAAATATTTTGGTTCTTGAAAATAGAGCTATATAAATACTCTAGGCATTCCCGGAGCTTCATGTAAAAAGTGTACATGACCATCTTTGTGTGTTGTTTCCCCGTGTCCCTACCCTTAAGAAGTCTCATATAACATCATCGTAAAGGTGGGAAACCATCTGCATGGTGCTTGCTATCTACTTTATATATCTAGTTTCTAAAGTATTAGGCCTATTACATATCATATCATCAAAATAACCTAAGTCCATATGATATATCTTCTATGGAGTTTATATAAAAAATAAATATAAGGTGTCAAGATTATAGGCTTGACCATCCCAACGGAGACAATAAGCCGTAAAATCGTCTAAAATGTACAACAAAGTCCCATAATAAAGTTGACACCAAACCCTTTCAAATGTAAGATGACAGACTTACCCTAATTGCACTCTAGGTCTTTCTAACCTCGAGTGTACTCACAAATGATAACATTTTCCTAAACCATCCTTGTGATATATGCATATCCATCATCCTAGCTCTCATAAAAGAATTCCTTGGAAGTAAAATGAATCTCTGCATTCCACTAACCAAGAAGTCTTTGATTTGTCATCCATTGCCTTTCGACTAAGCTCTCTTGGAAGATATTTATTGGCACTTATGCAAATGCTATCATTTTCTCTTCTATCTATTTAGCCATATGAATGCAAAAAACATTCCTTCTTGAGATTCAAATAATCAAGAAGGATCCATCCTCTTAACTGATGCTCAAACATGATCCTCATGATGAAGCAATAACCATGAGTTTGGTAACACAAAAGGTTAGAATTATCCATATCTCTTAGAAACTCTAAAGAAAGAATTCATTATTTTGTTCCCATTTTAACTAATGTAAGTAACTAATTCCTCTCATCCAGTCAAGGACCACGAGTGGGAATAAGCACAACTACTTCTCTTAGGAGTCTCCATGTGGGACTCAATATATCCACTATGATTAGTTGATCTCCCTATTGCCTTTGAGCGAATAATGCCACTCCTATATCTAGACAATCTAAAATTTAGAAAGTTAAACTCTCTTTCTCTTTCTCTAATCTGATCTAAGAAAAAGTGTTCTAGTAGTGGAATCTATTCCACTTTCCTTTTTCCTTTAAAAGAGATTCTATTGAATTCAATCTCTATGCTCGTCCAACAGAGAACATGTACATAAGTTCTTCATGTTTCTCATTCAAAATTAGGTAACAATGAAACTCCCATGTGAAGGAAAATTATAGATTAAATGAATTCCTTTGAACGTACAAACTAAGAGATGTTTTTTGAACACCTCTGCTCTCTAAAGGAAAACATACTCTATTCTTCTCCTACAAAGAAACTATATTTTTCTTTTTTGTTGAAGAATAGGAGCTTAAGTGAGATAACTAAGATCTCTCCTTGATATCTATGCCAAATCTTAGTCTCTCCTTCCCTTAAAAGAGAGATGTATGAATTCATTTTCTCTTCCCTACCATAAAATAATGCATAAACCCTTATCTACATACATTCATGTAAAGTTGGAGAACCTATCTCCCATAAAAAATGAATGTGTGTGTAGTGAAGAGTCAAGAAAATAAATTCTTGCTAAGGTTCAAAGCCCTCTACTAAAAGTGTTGAAAAATGATATGACATGATACAAAAATGGGCATATATGTATCCACACTAAAGAAAATATCTTTGCCAATGGTTCTTTGTGCATGCATCTATATGATCCATCCACATAGGTGGAATCCTCCTTCCTCAAAATATAAAGTAGGTATGTGGTATCAATGGTGATAAAATCACATTAGCACCCATTGATGCTCCCTCATGAAACCCATCTCTATGATCCCATCTAATTCATTTCCTTAGTAGTGTAGCAAAAATGCGTTATTACTTACTGAAGTGATAAAACTCAGTGAAACTAGCCACTCTTTGGGTATTCCTCATGATACCCTATAGTGTTCTAATCATACTATGATACTCTTTTGAAGGTAAGTAAACCTTCAGTACATGATAGACAATCATACTATATCTCCTTTAATCCTCTATGCAACTTCCTAAAACCTATAGGATTGTTTGTGCACATTCCTTATGGTGAATGTATATCTCCTTCCCCTTAGCAATCATAAAATATAAATCCATAAGGATTATATGTACGGATCGAAGAATATTGAAGTTTCCTTATTTATGTATATACATGATGAAACACAAAACCACTAAATGTACTATATACCTAGTTCCCATTATTAAGATGGAACTCTTATATATCTTATCTAGTGGATTCCCATGGGTTCCAGATGCTATAAGTATACTAGGTTGGTTATGATTTTAAGATCATCAATCAACCAAGTGTATCTAGTTCTTTACGTACCAATGTAGGTACCTGCTAGATTCCCTTACTATATAGCATGTTATCTAACTTCCTCTTTGAGTGTAATCCATTGCTCATATGTGATATAAGGTGAGTACTAAGATCTAGGTGAGTCTGTGAGCATGTACAATGATGCCAACTTTTATAAGTGGTATCCATCTAGGTAATGCCATCTATAGTAGCTAGCTCAAATGAGTACATTCCACTCTAAGAAATCCAAAATAGGACACCATGTGGGCATTTCCCTCATCTCCCCATAGTCTCTAATAGTAAGAGACTCTCATTGAAGGTTCCTTACCTTCACTAACTATAGAGTTCACTTACTAACTCTTTGGGCTCCTATCATATGTCCCCCTTAGTATCCATCCATGAGACTCTAATGAAGATTCAATGATCTTCACTCAAGTGGAAATGAATAGGATTATATCGCATCATATGTAAAAATAAATATTTGGATTTCAAATTATATCCCTATACTTAACAAGTGTGTATATGATACTTCTTCTTTTTTCCGTAAATTTGAATACCATGGATAACGTTCTAGGAAGCATGGAACTCGATATGCATGTTGTTCGCTTTTCTTAAATGAGAATGTATAATCTTTCACGAATTTCTAATTATTGAGAATTTAAACACTCCCGCATTTCATCTTCACAACCATATGAGAGAAATAGTAAAGGTATCTTCTGTATGATGAGCCAATGATCCATCCGCTCTTCAAGTTGTAGGAGATGATGTGCATTGAGCCTTCCATCTCTTAGAGTCCTTGATGACTTGAGATGCACTTGCATCTACTCCATCTATCCACTTTCTCTCTTACAAAGAAAATATAATGCTTCTCCTCAACATGGGGGCATAATAAATGTTACAAGAGCATGAACATGTGCTAATATAAATGTCCGTAAGCTCCAATACCAATGAAACATTACGATGACATACATAGAGAGATGATTCTCTTTTACCTCTGAACCATATGCCTCTATATATATCTCTTCCTCATCGATGTGACTTAACCACTAGGGCAAGCACCTTTGCTTGTGTAGAGAGCATAAGCACCTTTTCTTAAGTCTACCATCGAGACTTTTGCCCGACACTTGGATGACCAAATGATGTCGGATCTCAGATCCATCTCGACCTATTGGTACCTGATGTCATAAAATTCCTTTATCCCACCACAATTGATAGAATTCATGGCCCATCAAAAGTGTGATATCACTTCAATTGGGTCTAAAATAGGGAGCTACAATGGAAACAAAAATTGTGCTGAAAACTATCTTATTCCACAGAGTGGTAGTGTGCAATGGCTATTTACAAAGAAGTATAAGCTAAAAGAATGATAAATGGAGCAAGGGAGGTGCATGTCGCAACATCCTTGCACTCTAAAATAACTTAGGAATATAGTAGAGGTCATGCAATTACAGTCACAACTTGGATTCATACATATATATGTTTTTCAAAAATTGATCCTATAACTTTGCATGAATGTCTAAATCAACTACTTGACATTTCAATAATCTATGGTTGGAGAAAGTGATTGAAAGTTCTTGATAGGTGAAATTTGTGATTTGAAGCCTCTAAATGATACAACCACTTGTCAACGATTCCATGGATACTTTAGCTAAGATTTAAGGACAATGTTTAAAGCACTTGTGCACTTGAATGGAACACCAATACAAAGAAAATTAGTACCAAAAAATTATTAGACCAACAATGGAACATCCGGAGAATATATGCAATCTACTTTTTGGTAAGGTTTAAGAATTTATTTTTAACACTCTCCCTTGAGCCTTCAATTTAAATCTACCATACCAATGCTTCTTTGAATTTCAAGAGCTTCGTTCCTTCCAATCCTTTGTAGACATATCTACAAATTGATCTTTATTACTTACATGCTCGACCTTGAAATACTTTGGAATTTTCTTCTCTCTGATGAAGTGGTAGTGTAATTCAATGTATGTAGAACTATCTTGGAAAAACCAATACGAAACAAGATGTTGACTCTTCATGTTGTCACACATGATGGTAATTTACTTTGTCTGCAATTTAAAGTCTTACAAGAGCTTTTTCAGCTAGATAATCTCATAAGTGACAAGATATAAGGCTCCATATTCTGCTTAAGTTTAAGATAGGGCTATTGCGAGCTACTTCTTGATGCTCCATGAGATATTTTACTTCCACTCATGATTACATAGCCACTTGTATTCCTCCTATTATCCTTCAATCCTACCCAATCTACATCACAATAAGCTTTCAATTTTAAGTACATCATATGAAGAGAATAAATGTTCATTTATATTTACCTTGAGGTATCTAAGAACCCTTTTGTTGCTACTAAATGTTGTGCTTTGGGAGTTTGCATAAAATATGATAGAACTCCTACTACATGCATGATGTCTGGCCTAGTAAGATTTGAATAGTTCAAAAATCCTACAATGAATCTATCCAAAGTAGCATCTTCAACATCTTCTCGCTAATTTTCACTTAGTTTTACATTCAATTCTAGTGGATTTTCAATTGGCTTGTGATTACACATATGATGTTTTTATAGTACATCAAGAATGTACTTCCTTTGCATGAGGTGTATACCTTGCTATTTGTAGATCATTTCTATGCCTATGAAGTACTTCTCTTGGATCCAATCTTGAATTATTCATTCCAAGCTTTTCCTTGGTCTCTCTAATGCTTTATTCATCATTCTCTTTAAGAATAAGATCATTGCCATTAATGAAAATGTAGACAACACGCTCACCTTCCTTCTTCACGTAGAATGATCAGTTAACATAACTTTCTTTATAGCCACATTTGTAAAATTATTCCACTAGGTTGTGGTTCTAAGATCTTGGAGCTTTCTTAAGACTCCCAAGATGAAGATACCTCTGAAGTTCAAAGACTTTTGGCTACTCCATGAGAACATTCTCCTCTAGGTCCATACAAGAAAGCATTCTTCACATCTAGTTGGTGGATCCTCCAACTTTTTGAGGATACAATTTCAATGCGAGTTCTCATCATAGTCATCCTTGATGCATGGCTGATATTATCCTCAAAGGAAAGACCATAGGTATGTACAAAACTCTTTGCAACCACTCTTGCTTTGTACATAGATATATAACCATCTAGATTCCACTTTACCTTGTGTACCCATTTGTTGCCTATCACCTTCATCTCCTTGATCTCAAGCACCAATGATCAAGTGTCGCTATCTTTGAGTTTTTTTACTTCTTCATGCATGGCTTGGTTCCATTCATCATGCTTGCTTGCATCTTCAAAACAATCAAGATTTTCACATGCAACTACATGAATTATCTATGCATAATGGTCGGCAATGGATGAGTTTTAAGTTAATCACTGAACTAGATAACTTTATCTTGTTGAGCTTCTCATCTCTTGAGGTTCTATAATGAACGTATTCCTACTTGATTTTGATTTCCTTACTCCTAGAGTTTCTATCTTTTCATACTCTCCCTAACTATTGCTATCCATCTCTAGTAATGGAGTCTCTCAATCATGTTCTTCCTCCTTGCCTCTACTTATTGTAAAGCTTTCTTCACTTGAATTAGAATTGCTTCTCGAACTCCATTTCCATGGAGATGTATGGCTCCCTTGTAATGTTGTCCTTGAAGTTGAAGGAAACAAATTATCCACGCTTTCTTGGTCTTCTACATGTCTCCTCTTGGCATCACATATGTCTTCAATCTGCAATGAGTCTTTCACACCATAGCATGGAAACAATTCATCAAAGATAACATCTTTAGATACATGTAGCTATTTAGCTTTCGGATCATAGAATCTAAAACACTTTTTCTCACTTGAATATGAAATAAAATTACATCTTTTAGCTTTCTCTTCACGTTTATGCATCAATTTATACAATATGTGCACATACGATACAAAATAAAAAATCTTGAGATGAAATAGATCGCGTTTCTTACCGTACCATGAGCATTCATCTTGCTAAGCATTGTTCCTGCCACTTCAGTTACGTGCCTATTTTTCTTTTTTGTGATCCCATTTTATTGGGGTATATTCCAGCACGTATATATTCTATTAATGCCATTATGACTTAAGAATTTGGAAAAACTCTTAGAGAATTATTCTCCATGTCCATCGGATCTAAGAATCTTTATGTGCCTATCCATCTCCTTTTCAACAAGAGCTTTAGAGACATTAAATTCACTAAACACTTCCATGTTTGATTGCATGCAATACAACCATTCCATTCTTGTGTGATCATCAATGAAGATAAGAAAGTACCTATTTTCACCTAATGATGGATCCTTGGTTGGTCCCTATACCTCAGTGTGAATGAGGCCCAATGGAAATATGCTCCTTTGTGTACTCTTATTAAATGAAGGCCATGTTTTGTTCAAGAATGGACATGGTTCAAAGACATTTTTCATAATTTAAGCATGGAAATTTGAAAGACTACTTACCACATCCTCCTTTCCATATCAGGTATGTTTCATCAAGAAAACCATTATGTTTGGCCACACTAGAATCCAATTTCACTCCTAACTACATTGGCAATGGTGATTGAAGATTTAGCACAAAGCTCTCACTACAAAGATGCTTGCAAAGCTTTAGAAGGTTATAACTAGACAACTTCCGACAAAAATACTTAGACAAGATGCAAAATAAGAGCCATTCAATAGAATATTTAAGTGAAAGATGCAGGTCCAACAAACTAAGTAGATACTAAGATCTCATTTGTTTGAGGATTCCCCCCTAGTCGCTACGTACATTCTAGGTGGGCCATGTGTTTTTCATTCTTTTTAATCACGGTCAAGCTTGGCTACCATGTTGGAAATATGTTACACGTTTATAAATACATAAATGCATATACATATACATATACACATACATATACTCACCTTACGTGCATGCAAACATGCATACATACATAGATACATAAAAGCATGAATACATTTATACATACATGTACATACACACATAGATACATACAAAAACATGGAAATAAATGAACACACACATGCATACATGCATCCATGAATATTTTACATACATACATATATACCTATA
>CM035429.1:26859812-26882312 GCA_020310875.1 Ceratopteris richardii
AATCAATGCCATATGTTTGTGCATATTTTCTTGCTACTGATCATGCTTTGTACCTCCTTATGCTACCATCAACATTGTGGTTTACCTTGTTAGCCCACTTGTAGCCTATCCCTTAGTTTCCTTACGGAAATGGAATGAGCTTCCATATATCGTTTCCATAAAGTGCAGCCATCTCTTGATCCATAGATTTTTCCCAATCTAAATTTCCAATTGCATCTTCAAAAGAAGAGGGTTCAATATCTTGTGTTACGTTTTTGATGTAGGCACAATGACAAGCCATGTAACTATCACAATTATTGCAATGAATTCCACATCCTCCCACATCTTCTTGGTCCTAGGTTGCTTCTCCCTGTAACATTTGCATGTGACCTTCTTACTCTTGGAGTCTTCAAAGAGGGCAATCCAAGTTCCTCATCAAGGAGCTTCTCTGAATCGCTCGAGTCCATCAATTTCTTCAAAACTTTTAGATGTTTTACTACTAGGAGAAATACTTTCTTTACGTACCTTTCCTGTATGTATTTCATGAATTTGCTTGACCAAAACTTCCATGCAATCTTCCACTCCATGGATTTTGTTGGTGTATGAAACACCATAAGAGCCAAGCTAATGTGAGATTAGAAAACCTCTATATCCATCATTAGCTCAGCAGGACTTCAATCTTCAAAATCATAAACACTTTCCTTAGTAAATGTGAACATTTACTTTCTTGAAATTGTTTCCTTTCTTCTAGATGTACTTATTTCTTGACTTGAGGTGAATCTTAAATACTATTGTGCTTAATGATTAATAGAAGTTCTTAAATATAGTAACCAACACATTCAGAGCAATAATTTCAAGTAATAACTTCTAAATAGCTTGAAATATCTTCAAAAATTACACTATGTCTAAAAACTAAGAATCACCTTCATCCATTTGACCTACCTTCACTATTATGCTCGTTTTTTCAAGCAAACTTCTTGTTTTATAAAGACCTTTTGGTGGATTTTTGTTGACGATGATAGCTTCAAAATGATCACTTTACACTATACTCTGAAATTTGACTATTAGAAAATCAAAGAAATTTGCACCAAAAAACTCATAAGTTCCAACTAACATTCATATAGTTATCAAATAACTTAGCTTTCTTTATGCAAAGAGAATTGATGCAAACAATTCTACACAAACATGTGTCTTCTATTAGAAAAGATGTGTACAATATGGGATGGCGTTATTCTCCTCATAGCCATAGAAACATGTCGTACATTGAGAGATCTCTAATCATCATATCTCACAGGAATTACCCGACTACCTCTATATTCTCTTAGAACTTACAAAATCGAGTTCATTTTTTTTCGCTTTAAACAAATTAAACTATATGCCTTTTTTCTATATGCGCCTAAACTCAAACACATAAATCTAAAAGTTTTGGACTATTTTTTTTGTGTAATTTTGTCACTATAATAAATGTGTGAATTTGTCCCGTCACATAGGCATGGTTTTCAAAGTATCTATCTTCCATAATTCTTTGTCCTTCCTGTTTCCTCATATGTCTTCACGTCTTCATGTCTTATTATTGATTTAAGCCCCAATAGCTCCCCTCAATCTCTAATTGACATTCTTTGATATCTTCATACAATCTCCTTGTCTTTTATTATTGCAATTCCTTTGAATTTACTTGTCTTCACTCCATCCAAGCTTTTTGTCATGGTATCTACTATTTCATCACCACTTCAAGTTCTTTTTCCTTAACCTTTCCTCTTAGGAAATGATACTGAATATTTATATGATTTGTTCTTGCATAAAATACTAGGTTTGCTACAAGATACAATGAACTCATATTATCTCCATGTATTATAGGCATACCTTTATCAATACCCAAAATTTTGAAAAAGGTCTGCACATAGCTTCTTTAGATGTTTCCATAAGCCCATTGTATTCTACTTTAGTTGATGATAATGCCACTCTATGTTGTTTCTTTGAATACCAACTCACAAGATTATCACCTGCGTACACCATATATCCATGTTTCGGTCTTCTATCATCTTGATTTCTTGCCCAGTCTAAGTCACTATATGCTCTCATCTTTATGTGTGAGATAAAGGATAATATAATCATTTCTTTATAGTCTATTTGATATATCTGAGAAATCTTTGACCTACAATCCAATGTTCATCCTTTACACAATGCATGAATTGTTAGAGGACTCCCACTACATAACTAAAATCAAATCTTGTTAGTGTAGCATAAATCAAACTTCCCATAAATTACTGATACTTCCTCATACGTTTGAATTTTGCACCATCATATTTCTTAAGCTTATGATTGACTTCAAGTGGAGTTGAAGCTTCTCTACAATTTTCCATGTTAATCTTCCTCAATCGGTAGAGAAGATACCTTTCTTGTGATACATATATGCCATGATTTTCATAAGTGATTTACATTCCAAGAAAATATGAGAATTTTCCTAGATGAAATATGTTGAATTCCTTCTCAAGTAACCTCTTCACTTCCTTAATTCCTTCATTTGATGTACGTGTGATTATAATGTCATCTACATAAATGCAAATGTACATTATACCTTCATCTGTTCTTTTGATAAGTAGACTTGCATTTGCCTTTGAACTTTGATGTCCAAGATCATTGAGATACTTCACAAGACTGTAGTTCCAAGCTCTTGGAGCTTGTTTTAACGCATAGCGTGCTCTTCTGAATTTGCAAACATAATTTGGATACCTAAAATTTGCAAACCCTTGTGGTTGCTCCATGTATACTTCATTAGATTTATATCCATTTTGAAATGCATTCTTTATATCCAAATGAATCAAGGTCCATCCTCTTGATGCTACAATAGCAATGATTATCCTTATGGTTGACATCTTTGCCACAGGATTGAATGTCTCATCATAATCTATGCCATGGGTTTGAGCATAGCTTTTGACTAACAATCTAGCTTTATATATAGCTATTCTTCCATCTATAAGCTTCTTCACTTTATAAATTTTTTTTTTCCAATCGCTTTCTTACCGTTTGTTTTGGAACAAGTTCCCAAGTCTTGTTTTTGTCAGGTGCATTGAACTCTTCTTTCAGCGCTTCTTCCCATTGTTTCTTGCCTTTTACTTCATCATAGCTCTAAGGTTCCTCATCTCCTTTGACCATATAAGCATAACTTTTTTGAGTCATATAAGAAGTATCATAGGAATACATTGGTTGTCTCCTTAATTTGGTTGATCTTCTTGGTTCACATTCTTCATGTGTATCTAAATACACTTCTTCATCAAACCAATGTGCATCTTCATTTCTTCTTGACGATCCAACTATGGATGCACTACAACAGATCGATGGTATACCGAGGTTTTACCGAGGAAAATGAATGTGGCTTAATTTGCCGCGACGCCGGTGTAAAGGTCGGTTTGCACGTCGGTACCAAAGAGTCCGTATATGCGTCGGTATATGCGTCGGTATAGGCGTCGGTATAGGCGTCGGTATATGCATCGGTATATGCGTCGGTATATGCATTGGTAATACCGACGTACATACCGAGGCTTCTGCTAGAGGTACCATCGCCTATACCATCGCCTGCTTGGTGTACCGATGGTTATTCCGATGACACTATTGGGAGTACCATCGCATATACCGACGACCATAGCTGCAATTTTTTTTTTGGGCAGAGTGTTTTGTCTTTTGCTAGAGCAACATTACCATGATGTTGCTTAACAAAAGACAATACACTCTGCCCAAAAAAAACCAAGTACATGTGATGTGTACTCTAATGACAACCGAAATATGATTTCATGAAACAAAGTATTATTGGACACAAAAGAGATAATCAGAATAAACTATGAACCATGTACAAAAGAAGTTATATATTTCAATAATGAAGCATGTACAAGAGTGTGGCAAACCACTGTCATATATGACGCTTTTACAAAATGTGGCAAAGCAATGTATTGCCGTATGAAAATCAAATACAAAATATTGGTCTTCCACTGCCATACACATGCAAAGAACGTTCCATATCAATAGTCCTACAACAAAGAACATTAATGGAATGAGATAAATTCACTTGAAAATTAGAAACAACAAGTAAAAACCAAGTTTATAAATTAATTACCTCATTGCAAATGCTCCCATGAAACTACCGCACTGCGTCCCTCCAAGTCTTGCAATAGTGCAGTCAACCCATGACTATATCAATAAGACTCCTCCGTTCGTGTTAGAGGACGACCCATTGCCAATTCCTGAAACAAATATAAAAAGATTAGAGAAACATAGATGAGAAATTTAACACAAATAAATTCAATAAATGAAATGGTACTTACAAACTCATGACACATTGTGTCGTATCCGCCGCTGCCCAAATGTGATGGTCCAATCGTATCTAAACCTGTGGCTGCGGCATTTTGCTGCTGGCGATATCGATCAGAAGTCTGCTGCTGCTCGTCACGAATCATGTCCCACTCCTCAGCATCTAACCATACAGGCTTTGGTAAGCCTTCTCTAAATGCATCACGTGCCTATCGTCGATGGGACATGACCTCACGTCCTGTGTGCAGAATCCACTCTGAATTAACAATAGACTGTCCATCGACTGGTCAGAACTCCTGGTAAATCGTCTTTGTGATATAATTCTTCTGATCTTTATCCTGATCACTCCATTTCAGCATGATGGAGTGTCCAAACTAGATGGAGCAAAGCTTTCGTATGCGTGCACGCATTGCTTTGCCAGCCGCATCCATCACTGGAGCTCCATCTCGGATACTATACACCTTGGAGTCATCATGGTCATGAGCACCCCAGGGTGTACGTGGTTGTTCCACGTGGTGTACTGCATGGTGTACCTACATCTCAGGTACTCGTCCTAGGAGTAGAAGCGTTGTCGGAAAATTTTCAACCTTTCCGTTGATGACCAGAGAAAATTAGAAACAATTTTATTGGTGAACTCTATCCTTTTTTATCATTTATGATCAGTTGTGTTGAATGGAATTAACTACTTTGAAAGTGTTTACAGGTATGAATGATGAAGCAGAACATATGTTCATATTAGGGTTTACTTTACATTGAATGTTGAATGTGATTTATAGATTCAACTTTAGGGTTTCTTGAATTCATGTGTTGTTTATGAGATTGGGTTAATGTTAGGGGTTTAGATAATTTTAATGGGTTAGCAGTGATTTCCAAAGGGTTTTAATGGGGTTTTGATGGGTTTTAAGTAGGTTTTCCAGGGTTTTTGAATGTTTCAAGGGTTAAAACAATTAATATTTAATGAAATTAATCTATAATTAACATTGGTTAAGTTATAAAATTAAAATATGGTCTAATTAGTTACCTTAATAGTTTGTGTGCATTTAAATACTAAGGTACTAATTAATTAATTTCTTAACCTAAGCTTAATTTAAATGAATTATTAATTAAAAAGATTAGGATAATTAAATTAAAATGAAAATGAAGTGGATAATTAATGAGTGGTATATATGAATAGTGTTTAAAGAGTGGTGTGAATTAATTGTGTAACTAAAGTGGTTAAAGTAAACAATTAAAGATGTGGTAGCTAATTGTGTAAGATAAAAGAATGGATTAGATTATTTATGCATTTAAAGTGCAAAAAGTATGTGATTAAAAGAATGGAACAAGTGAGTTATGTGATTAAAGCTAATTTAAAGTATGGTGGATAAATGTGGGTTAAAGAATGGTTGACAAAATAAAGCAAATCCAAAAGAGTGGCAAAATGAAGATCTCTGTGTGTATAAATAGATGGGCTTGCTCCATATTTTGCTAATGTGTTTTTTGCAGGTACTTTCTCCTGCTCTTTACTTTCTTCTGTTTTTCCTTCTTTCTCAATAGACCCTCCTCGTGCTCGGGATATTAAGCCATCATGTACTGCTGTGTATGATGATCTTGATGTGCCCATGCTACTACATGAATGTTGATTGTCCGGCTGGAAGTATGCCCATGCCTATTCCATGGCTTGGTCTGGGTCCCTGCAGCATTGCGTGTGTGTGATGTGTGAGTGTGTATGTGATGTGTGTATGTGCGCGTATGTGATGTGATGTGTGTGTGTGTATGTGATGTGTGTATGTGCGCGTATGTGATGTGATGTCTGTGTGTGTATGTGATGTGTGTATGTGTATGTGATGTGTGTATGTGATGTGATGTGTGAGTGTGTATGTGATGTGTGTATGTGCGCGTATGTGACGTGTGTGTGTGTGATGTGTGTATGTGTATGTGATGTGTGTATGTGCACGTGTGTCTGTGATGTGTGAATGTGTATGTGATGTGTGTATGTGCGCGCATGTGATGTGATGTGTGTGTGTATGTGATGTGTGTATGTGCGCGTATGTCATGTGATGTGTGTGTGTATGTGATGTGTGTATGTGTATGTGATGTGTGTATGTGCACGTGTGTGTGTGTGTGATGTGTGTGTGTGTGAGAGACAGAGAAAAAAATTCTCTCCCTCCCCTCCTGTGTCTGAGCGCGGCAGCGCGCACACAAAGAAGGAGAGAGAGAGAGAGAGAGAGAGAGAGAGAGAGAGAGAGAGAGAGAGAGAGAGAGAGAGAGAGAGAGAGAGAGAGAGAGAGAGAGAGGAGAGAGAGAGAGAGAGAGAGAGAGAGAGAGAGAAAGAGAGAGAAAGAGAGAGAAAGAGAGAGAGACTCTCCCCCCTCCTCAGCGCTGCGCGCTGCAGCACCGAAGAGAGAGAGAGAAAGAGACAGAGGAGAGAGAGAGAGAAAGAGAGAGAGAGAGAGAGAGAGAGAGAGAGAGAGAGAGAGAGAGAGAGAGAGAGAGAGAGAGAGAGAGAGAGAGAGAGAGAGAGAGAGAGACTCTCCTCCCCCCTCCTCAGCGCTGCAAGCTACAGCACCGAAGAGAGAGAGAGAGAAAGAGACAGAGGAGAGAGAAAGAGAGAGAGAGAGAGACAGAGAGAGAGAGACTCTCCCCCCCCTCCTCAGCGCTGCGCGCTACAGCACCAAAGAGAGAGAGAGAGAGAGAGAGAGAGAGAGAGAGAGAGAGAGAGAGAGAGAGAGAGAGAGAGAGAGAGAGAGAGAGAGAGAGAGAGAGAGAATGGTAGAGACAGAGGAGAGAGAAAGAAACGCAGGGAGACAAAGAGAGAGAGAGAGTGAGAGAGAGAGAGAGAGAGAGAGAGAGAGAGAGAGAGAGAGAGAGAGAGAGAGAGAGAGAGAGAGAAAGAGAGAGAGAGAGAGAACGACAGAGAGAGAGAAAGAGTTAGTTAATTCGGTAATTAATTAATTAGTTAATTAGAATTAATTAATCTAAACTAAATATAATTATATTTAATTAGTTAGTTAATATTGCATTGTTTAACTAATTATATCTATATATTACTACAATATTTTAATTAGAGATAAGTAGTTTTATTAAGTTATTTATGAGATTGGTATTGTATAATTAGATACATACTTGTATGTGTTATTAAAACATATGCATGAGCATGTAATTGAGCTATTGTATGCATATATATAAAATCATCTAAGTGATTGGATTAGCATGAGTTTGGGTGTTTGCTTTAGAATGTATGCATGCATGTTTTGAGTGTTTAAACATGTAAACATAGTGTTATTTTAATGCATGAAGCTTATGTGTATGTGTGTGCATGGTTAGTATGTATAGGCATATATGTATGAAAGTAAATAGCATGGATGTGAATATATGCATTAGAGCATGTGAATGTTTTGATGTATACATAAACATATGCATGTGCATAAATGCATTTAAGTGTTAGTATGAATGTGCATTTACCTAATGTTAGCATGTGCATGAATTTATGTTAGCATGTATGAGCACGTGTATGCTTTAATGAATGTGGAATGTGTTTTTTATGTTTCTTATTAATTTCTTGTTAGATTACTAATATTCTAATGTGTTTTTTGCAGAGAGCTGTTGGCGAACTAGAGATTCATGTGATTTTCTGAAGAATTGCAACCCTGTTAATGAACTGAAGATTTGCAGCAAAAAGAATTACTTAGTTTAAACTGTTGATTAGCTTGTATAGGTTATTCATTAAGCTTGATTAGGTTATCATTTATGACATTATCTTATAAGTGTGTATAGGAATTTGATCATTAATCTAGTGGCATTTTCATCTTATGTCTAAAGAGGCTTCTTCAAGTAGTTCTTTTCTACCTCCAGCTACATTTGATTTATTATTTCCTAAACGAGTTGAGGAATTTGAAGAGTTAGTTAAAAATAAGATAGTTAAAGAACCTTTGCATGATCCTAATAAAACTTTACATTTACTTTCCACTGTTCCACCTAGCATTGAGAATAGTGAAGAACTTTTCCCACCAACTGTAGATAGAAACGATGATAATTTTCAAGAAGATTCAAACGAAACTGAATGCATTAACGACCAAGTAGTTAGTGAAAAACTTATCTCACCATCTTACTTTGACACTATAGAAAGATATAGGAACGCTTTGCCCTACGGACCTTAGGAAAAGTTATACTTGTTCTGCATAGACACCCTGCATGCGCCGTTCGCGAGACAACTGAATTGATCCGCCAGTCGTCAGAAATCGCTCCCACACTTTGAACCCGATGTGAAACAACGGCACAGTGGAACAGGTATAAAACTTTTCCTTTCCTAGCATATGCATTAGCTTGGTTTAGACGACGTGGTTGCGGCAGCTTGAGGTGGTCATCGAGCAGGGGCAGATAATACAAACCTTGTAATTCCCTGGTTGTTGAGGGCTGAGCTTATGCTCTTAGCACCTCCACGGGAATAGGCAAGTAGTAAACCTCATCTCTACACCCTTACCATCAAGATTTTGAAGAAAAATGTTTGCACTCACAGCACTTAGATTTTGTATTAGGCATTTATGATCAATAAATGTAACTTGAAAATTTCACATGCACATTAGCTTCTGCTCCAACTGTCAGGTGTGAGGTATATTTTCTTAACTTGCATCTGTTTGTGTCTATTTAAGTAGAATTTTAGGAAAGTTTAATTGCATTTGAAAGTTAGAATTTATTTTCATTAAAATAGTAGGAATTGCTAGATTTAAATTTTATTTGAAAGTTAGAATTTATTTTTAAACTAGTAGGAATTGTTAGACTCAAAAAGTATTTTATTTAAAAGATAGTATTTATTTAAGATTTTTTGATTAGTGTAATTTTAATTAAAACAATCAAAAAGAAATTTATTTGAAAAGCATAATTATTAAGGATTGTTAGAATAGCATAATTTAGCCTGAAAATTCATTAAGAATTTTCGTTTGGAAAGTTAGCATTTATTTTGAAGACTTGTTTAAAAGTTTAAAATTTAAGTAAAGCTGGAATGAGGCAACTTAGTTAGTTTGGTAAGGGAACAGAAATCTAAAATTCAAGAAGAAGTTAAGGATTATATTAAGAAACTTAGGTCTAGTTCTAACATACAAACCAAAATGGATGAGTTATTTAAAAATATGATGTCAGAAACCCAAGGCCAAAAAGTAGTAGAGGCTATGTTAAAAGAAAAGGGAAAATTTACAGGAGTTAATACAACTAATTACTTAGACACTTTTGAAGACCTAGCAAAACTACACGGTTTACCAATTGATAATTGGGTAACATTTTTAGTAAGAATTGTAATAGGTTCAGCCATTAGTGTTATAGAACCTTATAAAGCACTTGCATGGGAAGAATTTAAAAAACAAATGCATAAAGAATTTTATTTAGAAGATTTTAGTCAACACAATAGGGAGGGATTTATGAAGTGGCTTAGCACTCCCAAAAACCAAATATCACTTACACAATTACATGGGGAAATTATGAAGAGATTTTCACAATTACCTGAACAAGATAGGACTGCACTTACTCCAGATATAGCACTTTATTTCTTAAAAATTTTGCCTACAGACATTAGAAGTGAAGTAGAAAGAAGACTAGAGGAACCTGGAAAAAGATATGGGTTAACAGAGGACTGAGAGGGTACTTAAACAAGTAGTTGAAATAGTAGCGCAAATGAAACAGAGACAATCATTATTATATGATATGAATTTAAGTTTTCCAACAGTAGGACCAACCACTCAAAATCCTAAAATCAATATAAACTCTAGTTTAACTGAACAAGCATCAACATCTAAAGTGCCTAGTGAATTACAATTTGAATTATTTTTTAATAAATTAGATAATATGATGCAAATGCATACAAACATATCTAAGGAAGTGGAAACACTTCAAAATACAGTTCATTCCTTAGTTAGTCAAGATAGAACAATTCTAGGTCCTCAGTTTACTCATGCTCCACAAATGAATCCTATACCTATAGCAGCTGTAATGAATCAACCAACAACTCAGAATCAACCAGTAGCTCAGAATAATGAACGAAGAGGCACACCCACCCGACGATGTGTTTGGTGTGACTCCACTGAACATATGTCTTATGCTTGCGAATCATTAAAAGAGGCAAAAGAAAGAAAATTAGTTATTGATATTGATAAAAAAACTATGTGATTATCGCACCCACCTCCCTCTAGCTGTGAATTGGGGAAAAGGTGGGATACAAAAACTATATGAAAATATATCAGAAGCTCAAAGAAGCTCATCTGGGGTTAGATTAGAATGCGATGAAAGTGATCCAGATGATGATACATCAAAAGAAACCAAAAATTATTCAATAGAAGCATTGATAAAAGCTAGAGATGATATAATGAACAAAACTGCATGGAACTCGCCTATAGATAATTTCTCTATCTTCTCACATATTGCAAATGCGGAGGAAAAGAGAAAAAGAGATGAAACTCAAGATCTAGATGAATCTAATCAAAGAGTACCTAGAAAGCAATTGAGACAAGAACCTAAAAATGTACAATTTAATGAAAAAACAAATTTAGATTCAAATGAGCAGAGAAGAAGAGAGATACAGGAGGGCAAACAACTTGAGACATCAAACAAACCTAGTGAATTAGATTCAAAGACTAATGAAGAAACAAATAAAAATGAGGAAAAAACCAAGAAGCCTAAAAGAATTCCAAAAGCTATTTTAACATCAGAACTTGAACAAAAAAATGACACAAAGGAAATACTGTATGATATTCTTTTAAAAAGTCAAGTGACTATGTCGCTTGAGCAATTATTTACTATAACTAAATTAGAATTTAAAGATAACTTTATTAAGATGATTAAAAGAAAAAGATTTCCCTTAAATACTGATATTGAAATGCATGATAATGTAGATGTAACTCATATTTCTAAAGATTCCTTTTCTTCTGATTCTGATGATGAAGAAGAAAGTGAAGGATATGTTAATAAAAAATTTTTAGGACCTATAATTCCAGATAATATACAAGAAAAGTTTGAAAGCAATTACAAAAAGAGTTTTTGGGCCAGGGGAACACCAGAAATCAAAGTAAATTTAGGAGATAGGAAAACTTCTTGTACAACTTTAGCTTTACTAGATTCAGGTTCAGAAATAAACATAATATCAAAAGAATTATATGATAAATTTAGATGGCCTATAGATAAACAACATGGGTGGATTATGAGAACAACAGATAACGGATGTGGTGCACTTCTAGGAGCATGTGCCAACATTCCAATTTCAATAGGTGGCATAAGTGAAACATTTCATTTTTTCATACAGGATGACTGTTCTTATGAAATTATCTTAGGACAACCCTTTATCTGTGAAACTCGTATGGAAACAAAAATGATGGAAGATGGCTCTGGGTATGCAAGATTTAGATCAAAAGATGACTTACAATCCTTACAAGTAATGATCATTAATCCAAACCATATTAGAAGTAGAGAACAAATTAGGAAAACACCTATCAGATCACAAGAGAAAATGCAAGAGAGTCATTTACCTCTTAGTGATTCTGGAACATACTTTGATCAAAATTTTTATTAGAGACCATTGTTGAGCGAGACAACAGTGGTAACTGGTTTGATATCTCGCATAAATGTGTAAATAAAATAGAAAATATTTCTGTTTATTTTTCATCTTCAAAATTACAAATTCTAAATAATAAAGATATTCCTAGAAAAACAATAAAAAATATGAAAAATATTTTAATGATAAAGGATATATGTCTAAAACTGAAAATATTGAAAATATAATTGAAACTTCTTTTTCCTCTACTTTATTTGATGAAATTGATGAAACTTTACATGATGAGAAATTATTACATGTTATTCTTTTAAACTCATTAAATGAATATGATTTAATTTTAAAATTTGTTTTTGATTTTCATGAAGTTCAAATTAATACAAAGTATAAAACAGTAGATAAAAAAGTGAAACCTGTAGCTCAAGCCTTACCTGAAGGAAGTGATTTAAAAATTAAACAAGTAGCTAACGATCCTATCTTACGTGACATGTCTAAAATAGGTCATAAATTTACTGAAGAAACTATTAAATTAATAAAAATTGGAAATGAAAATTCTTTTTTATTACCAAATGAACAAGAATTATTTCGTGAAATGATTAAAAAACATGGTAGAGCTTTTTCTCTTTATCCTCAGGAAATAGGATGTGTTGACCCTAGATTAGTTTCTCCTATGATTATTTTTACTGTAGCCCACATACCTTGGAATCTTCGCCCTATACCAGTTCCAAAGGCTCATTTACCTGAGCTAATGAAACCGCTTAAGGAGAAGATGAAAATGAAAATATTAGAACCTTCCTCTGCACCTTATTCTAATAGATGGTTTACTATTCCTAAAAAGAATGGTAAACTTAGATTTATTCAAGACTTACAACCCGTAAATAAAGTTACTATTAGGAATGTGGGAACCGGCCCTATTGTAGGAGAATTTGCCGAAGCTTTTGCTGGGCATTCTATCTACTCTATGGGTGACTTATATTCAAGATATGACCAGTTTTAGCTTGCTACTGAAAGTAGAGATATAACCACGATGAAGACTCCTTTAGGATTAGTTCGTATGTGTACTCTTCCTCAAGGAGCTACAAATTCGGTAGCACATATGATGAACGCGATGAATAAGGTTCTTCATGACTTTATTCCTAATGACCATGCCGTTTATAGATGATATCCCAATTAAAGGATGTGAAGAAAAAGAAAAAGATGAGACATTAGATGCATTAGGATGTAGGAAATTTGTAGCTAATCATATTTTAGATTGTGAAAAAATTCTAAAAAGATTTGAAGAAGTAGGATTAACTTTTTCTATAGAAAAATCAATTTTTGGAGTTAATGAAGTTTTAATTGTAGGACATTTATGTGGTTATTACGATCGTAGGCCTTATCCTCAAAAAGTAGATGCTATTACTAAACTATCTGAAACTTGTAAAAATGTTAGTGAAGTTAGAGGTTTCTTAGGAGCATGTGTATTTTATGCAATTTGGATTCCGCATTATGCCCATGTAGCTAATCCATTGTACGATTTACTTAGGAAAAACAGAAAATTTAAATGGACTGAAACTCATGTTAAAGCGATGAAAAAATTAAAAAATTTTCTTTCTAATGCACCAGTTTTGAAACGTGTAGATTATTCAAATAATAAACCGGTTATTTTAACTATAGATACTAGCCCTATAGGAATAGGATGGGTAATAGGTCAAGATGATAGTGAGGGAAATAGATATGCTATTAGCTTCGGAGCTAAAATTTTGCATGAAACTCAAAGAAATTATCCACAAATAAAACGAGAATTATGGGGTTTAGTTACTGCATTAAAAACTGATAAAGAGTATTTTATAGGAGCTAATGTTATCATAGAAACATATTGTTTACCTTTAATAGGAATGATTACTAACTGTTCTTCTCCTGATATAGCTATGTTAAGATGGATATCATGTATTAAGTTTATTAATCCTATTTTAAATCATATTTCGGGTAAAACTAACTTTGTAGCAGATATGCTTTCTAGGGCTAAATTTGAAGATGATGAATTGACTAAAACTGATTTAAATGTAATTAATTATATTTCTGATGTATATGTATATGAAAAATTTAATAAAAATGAGTATGAAGGGATTTGGTATGATATAGGTTATTATCTTAGTACTCTGAAGCAATTACCTATTTGGTCAGCTAATAGATTTAGAGATAATAGAAAACGTGCATTTAATTTTTTCCTAAAAGATGGTTTTATTTGGCGACATGCTAAAGGGAAAATTAGATATCCACAGCGAGTTTTAGGAAATAAAAAAAAACTGCAAAATAAAGTTATGATAGATATGCATGAGACTCTTTGGGCAGGTCATAAAGGCTTTTATGCAACTTATGATAAAATTAGAGAAGCCTACTGGTGGTCGGGTATGTATGTGAATATACGTGACTTTGTTAGTACTTGTACTACATGTCAAGTACATTCGTCAGTTAGGCATAGAGAACCTTTGCACCCTACCTACCCTCCTTGTATTCATTACAAGTGGGTAGTTAATTTAGTGACCATGCCTAAAGGATTAGATAAGATGAGATATATAGTTTTAGCTAGAGAAGACCTGACTAATCATGTAGAAGGTAGAGCGCTTCGTACGAAAACTACTTATAACGTATGTAAATTTTTGCTAGAAGAAGTTATTAGTAGATTTGGCTATGTAGAGAAGATAGTGGCAGATAGGGGAGAGTTAGATGCTAGAGAGGCTAGAGAATTCTTTGATCTGCATGGGATTCGTCTGTCTCTCACTACTGCTTATAATCCGGAGTCTAATGGTAAGATTGAGCGGGGTCATCCCTCTATTGTGAAGGCAATTTCTAAGGCTTGCAATGGTGATACGATGCAGTGGCCTAGATTCCTTCCTTTTGCACTATGGGCAGATAGGATGACGTATACTAGGTCTACAGGATTTATGCCTGCAGAACTAATGTACTGTCAAAAGCCGATTTTTCCTATCCAGTCCCAGATTATTTCATGGACGACACTTCCGTGGAATAATGAGATGACTCCTGAAGATCTAATTTCAGTTAGGATTATGCAGTTAAATATAGGTAATAAAATGATTGAAGAAGCTGTTCAGAAAATTAAAAATTCACGTCTTAAAAATAAAATCTATTTTGATAAAAAACATAGACTTAGACCTTGTACTATAGAAGTAGATGACTGGGTTTTAGTTTATGCTAGCACTTTTGATACTCAGTATGATGCTAGGAAAAAATTAATTAAGAGATGGTTTGGACCATATGTAGTTGTGACTGTATTTGAAAATGGTACATTTAAGCTTAGAGAATTTGATGGTTCTTTATTGAAAAATTTGATTGCAGGAAAAAGAGTTAAATTATTTAAAAAGAGGAATAATGAAGAATATGACTTAAACATGTAAACATAGTGTTATTTTAATGCATGAAGCTTATGTGTATGTGTATGCATGGTTAGTATGTATAGGCATATATGTATGAAAGTAAATAGCATGGATGTGAATATATGCATTAGAGCATGTGAATGTTTTGATGTATACATAAACATATGCATGTGCATAAATGCATTTAAGTGTTAGTATGAATGTGCATTTACCTAATGTTAGCATGTGCATGAATGTATGTTAGCATGTATGGGCACGTGTATGCTTTAATGAATGTGCAATGTGTTTTTTATGTTTATTATTAATTTCTTGTTAGATTACTAATATTCTAATGTGTTTTTTGCAGAAAGCTATTGGCGAACTGGAGATTCACATGTGACCTGAAGTTTGAAAAGCAGAGATTATCCTTAGCTTGAAACTTTTATTAGCTTGTATAGGCTATCTTTTAGACTGTCATTTAAAAACATCATCTTATAGGTTGTATAGGACTTTGGTTATTAATTTAGTATCATTTACTTTATGTCTAATGAAAGTTCTTCGAATAGTTCCATTCTTCCTTCATCAACTTTTGAATTGTTGTTTCCAAACCCTTTAGAAGATAAAGCAAGTTCTTCGAATAGTTCCTTTCTTCCTTCGACAACTTTTGAATTATTATTTCCAAACCCAATAGAAGATAAAGAAATAATAAAAAAAGTAATAGTATAAGAATCTTTGCTCGATCCTAGAACAACTATAACTTTACTTTCTACTGTTCCACCTAGTGTTAGTGAAGATCTTTTTCCTCCAACTATAGATAGAAACGTAGAAAACTTCCAAGAAGAGACAAACTAAACTATAAAAAATCAAATAGTTAGTGAAAAGATTATCCTACCTTCTTATTTTGACGCAGTTGAACGTTATAGGAACGCTTCACCCTACTGACCTTAGGAAAAACTAGTACCTGTTCCGCATAGACACCCTGCGTGCGCCGTTCGCAAGACGACTGAATTGATCCGCCAGTCTTCAGAAATCGCTCCCACAGCACGCGACACAATGTCCGTCGCACTGCCTCCACAACAACCGCCTCCTCCGCCTCCAAACCTACTTGTAGATTCACTCCTACAACCTCCTGTGCCAGAGCGTGACCTCGATCTACGAGACGGGCCAGAACGTGTATTGCACTGAGGTGTCGAACGCACATGTCTACTAGTAGACCCAATAGGAGATGGCTGCAAAGATGGTCGTGGAGGAGTCACAAAGCTAGGAGACATACCTCCTACAGGAGTAGCACCACCCGTAGGAGTGACACCGGCAAGAGTGACACCGGCGGGAGTGACACCGACGGGAGTGACACCGGCGTGAGTGAGGCCAGCGGGAGTGAGGCCGGTAGGAGTAAGGCCGCGAGGAGTGAGGCCGGGAGGAGTGCTACCATGAGCGATCCAATACTGTGATGTAGCGGCCCTATACCCAGGAGGAACCTGAGAGATGAACTCCAAAAACTGCTCCTCTTTCATGGAATGTGGAGTGACTAGAGGAGTGTCTCCCATCGTGCTCTGTAATAAAAGAACTCAGATAATTAGCATGCGATAAGAAAAGTAATATAGAGAATAAACAAAAAAAAAAACAAAAACTAGTACGTACAAGTGTTTTATTCAAAAGTCCTCTATTCTAGCATCCTCTTGAAGATCCGAGGCACCGAGAATATCTATCTCTATATGGATGGCTTCTAAATCGCTTGCTATGCTGGTTTCCTCGTGATCATCGTCTATTGCTTCGTCTTCTGGAACAATGACCTCTTCTTCAATGACCTCTTCTTGTCGAACAATGATCTCTTCCTCTTCGACTATCGAATGAATCTCTGAGTCCACTAGAGATGGACTCTCTTCTACATCTATGTTTTCAAAAATTTGTCTACTATGTGGAGCGACTTGTAAAACAAATAGTGACTCTGGGTGTTTTGAATCTGGTATAAAAAAAACTTGCCCACAGTGTTTGGGAAGTACAAATGTATCCCTTTCATCTGTTCATAATCTTGTGGAGTCGATTTGAAGCAAACCGCTCTTATCCCGTCTCACTGTTGCGTTTCTTCTAGAGGTGACTACTTTGAACCATTTCACATCAAAAACAAAGTAATCAAACTTTCTACAAGATAGTTTCAAGATGTCTTGAATCACACCACAATAATCTAACTCGCCTTCTAGAGCATTATCATCTCTTGCACTCGCTCTACTTTTTTGCAAAAAATTCACCATCACTCCACTATCAAAAGTAGACCTATTTTGATCAATTCGTGCGATTCGAAAGTGTCGCCCATGAGACCATAGTGCATCGTATTTAATATACTCCCAATCACATCCTTTTGCGAGTTCTTCTTCTTCTTTAGAGATATCTTCACCTGCTGCCTTTGCTTGTGAAGCCGTTGTAAGGGTTTAGGGTTCATGATTGATCACCAATTCACTCCAGTAAGGGAGTTCATGAAAAATGGACAACCGTTTCATGCCAGCAACTGGATTTTCCGAATCCCACAGTTGTTTCCAATCCCTAGCTTTCATTTGGTGTTACACTTGTCGACCAATTTGTCCTTCACGTAAAACATGTCCATCAGGCAAATATCTATGATGTCATTCATAGACAGTTTTACGTAGTGCTTTGAAATAGCGTGCTTCGAGTCGTGGTATGCATAAAGGACAAGCATGGTAACCCGAAATTGATAAACCTGAACATTCACCAAAACCAAGCCAATCATGCATTGTCCACATAAGTATGCCTTGCACTCGCACGTCTCGTCTTCTTATAGGTTGAGACATGTCACGCACAGTAATCCCATCCCATAAAATGCGCAGTTCTTCCACAAGTGGTGCAAGATATACATCCATGTTTTTTACCTTATACTTACCTGGTACAATAAGAGATAATAATAAATGACCTTTCTTTGTGGCCAACCATGGTGGGATATTATAATTGACCAAACATACAGGCCATGTGCTCCATGAAGAACTGCGTAATCCAAATGGATTCACTCCATCCATAGCTAAGCCTAGACGTATGGACCGAGGCTCACTAGCAAACTCTGACCACTTACTATCTATGTGCTTCCAAGCATCAGAGTCAGCTGGCACTCACATTACATTATTTGTAGACCTTCTCTTTGTATGCCATGACATTAACTCAGCTATAGATTTGCATCTAAACATGTTCTTAATTCGTGGAATGATAGGAAAAAGGCGAAGAACCTTTGCGGGGATTGCTTCGCCTACAACGTCTTCTCTAAATCTATTTGCTCCACACTTTAGACATACATGGAGATGCTCATACTCATGTCGAAAGAGAATGTAATCATTCGGACAAGCATGAATTTTAGTATAATCCATTCAAATGGACTCTAAAAGTTTTTTCGCATCTCCACGTGTTGGAGGCATGTCATTGCCCTCTAGCAAAAGTTGATCTTTAAGAAGCCTGCAATAAGCAATTAAAATGATATTAGTAAATGAAGTTATTGTGATACCACAATGAAAGCCAATTTGTTCTCCACTTACCTGAACAATTTAGTGACACTACTATCTGACCATCCATAAATGGATTGCAGATTGAGCATCGCGAGTGAAGCACGTAGTACAGATATCTTTGCTCCATTGTAAAGCGGTAAACGAGCTAATCTTCGCATGTTTTCATATTCTTCATCAACTTCTGATCATGGAGTTTCTGTTGTGTCCATCTCGACACCTTCTTCAACATCATGATCTTCGTCCATCTCATAAAATGCTTCAAGCATCTCTTCCATATGTTCATTCTGTGTAATATTATTAGTGCTTGCTTGTACGTCTAAGTCCTTTTTTGCTCTCTTTTGTCCACGAGAGGTTAACGGTGCAATGTCGTTTGGGTCCATCTGCTCAGCTAAGGGACCATGCGAATGATAACGTAGGTTTTCCAGTCGACTCCTATGAAAAGATCCATGCTCTCTAACATGTGCAGTACAAATCCGTCCTTTCCGATAAATTTGATACTTGCACTGTGTGCAAGGACATGCCATTCTCTCTTCAGGATCCAAAGAAGCCATCTGCTACAATATGGACATTTTAGAACATTTGTTTTTTTATTAAACCTAAAAATCTAACTCTTAAAGACTTAAATCTGAAATACTAAACCTAAATACTTAAATACCTAAAAAAACTTAAAACCCTAATTTTAAAACCCTAATCTATATAGTTATCTATTTTATCTATATATTCAGATTTTTTTCCTCTTAATTGAGTTATATGTATGCCTAAACCCTAAAACCCTAATCTTAAAGAACTAGTCCCAAATTATGTATATTTCTATACATATGTGTATATACATGTATATATGTATTATATGTGTATGTGTATGTGTGTATATATGTTATGTAGGTGTTAAAACCCTAAAAGCCTAATCCAAATGACCTAGACCTTAAATATGTATATATATATGTATATATATATATATATATATATATATATATATATATATATATATATATATATATATATATATATATATATATATATATATATATATATATATATATATATATATATATATATATATATATCCATGTGTATATATATGTGTATATGTATATATATGTGCATATAGATAGGTTTATAAGTATGTGTGTTTGTGTATTGTATATATATTCACTCTATTAAAATGATTAAATTTAAACCTATTTTTATATATTTAATCATATATATTTCATTTATTTGTTTAAAATACTAGTTCTTATCATATTTTATTATCTATATAATTATCCTACCTTATATATATGTATTATTTATATATTCAGATTTTTTGCTTACTTAATCCTATTTTTATATATTTAATTATAAATATTTAATTAAATTTTTTAAAACACTAGTTCTTTTTATATTTATTTATCTATATAATTATTCTATTTTATATATATATTTATTTATATATTCAGATTTTTTCATTACGTAATCGTATTTTTATATATTTAATTATATATATTTAATTAAATTATTTAAAACACTAGTTCTTTTTATATTTATTTATGTATATAATTATTTTATTATATATATATATTTATTTATATATTCAGATTTTTTCCTTACGTAATCGTATTTTTATATATTTAATTTTGTTTATTTAATTATATATATTTAATTAAATTATTTAAAACACTAGTTCTTTTTATATTTATTTATGTATATAATTATCTTATTTTTTTTATATATATTTATTTATATATTCAGATTTTTTCCTTACGTAATCGTATTTTTATATATTTAATTTTATATATTTAATTATATATATTTAAGTAGATTATTTAAACACTAAAACCTAAATACTAAAACCTAAATATCCGAAATACTAAAACCTAAATACGTAAACACCTATCAAAATCTAAACCTCTAATCCTAAACCCCGAATCATATTTTTTATATATATTTATTTATATATTCAGATTTTTATTCTTATTTTTCTCTATATTTTTCCTTAATATAAATATAATTGAGTGATATGTATGTCTAAACCCTAAAACCCTAATCTTAAAGATCTAGACCTAAAATATGTATATTTATGTATACATGTGTATATACATGTATATATGTATTATATGTGCATGTGTATGTGTGCATATATGTTATGTAAGTGTTAAAACCCTAAAACCCTAATCTTAAAGATTTAAATCTAAAATATGTATATTTTTGTATGCATGTGTATCTACATGTATGTATGTATTATATGTATATGTGTATGTGTGTATATATGTTATGTAGGTGTTAAAACCCTAAAACCCTAATTTTAAAGATTTAGACTTAAATCTGAAATTCTAAAACCTTAATACTTAAACACCTATCAAAATCTAAACCCCTAATCCTAAAACCCTAATCATATTTTTTATATATATTTATTTATATATTCAGATTTTTTTTCTTATTTTTCTCTATGTTTTTCCTTAATAAAAATATAATTGAGTGATATGTATGTCTAAACCCTAAAACCCTAATCTTAGACCTAAAATATGTATATTTCTGTATACATGTGTATATACATGTATATATGTATTATATGTGCATGTGTATGTGTGCATATATGTTATGTAAGTGTTAAAACCCTAAAACCCTAATCTTAAAGATTTAAATCTAAAATATGTATATTTTTGTATGCATGTGTATCTACATGTATATATGTATTATATGTATATGTGTATGTGTGTATATATGTTATGTAGGTGTTAAAACCCTAAAACCCTGATTTTAAAGATTTAGACTTAAATCTGAAATACTAAAACCTAAATACTTAAACACCTATCAAAATCTAAACCCCTAATCCTAAAATCCTAATCATATTTTATATATATATTTATTTATATATTCAGATTTTTTTTCTTATTTTTCTCTATATTTTTTCTTACTATAAATATAATTGAGTGATATGTATGTCTAAACCCTAAAACACTAATCTTAAAGATCTAGACCTAAAATATGTATCTGTATACATGTGTATATACATGTATATATGTATTATATGTATATGTGTGTTCGTGTGTATATGTTATCTATGTATTAAAACCCTAAAACTCTAATCAGAAAGACTTAGAATTAAATCTGAAATACTAAAACCTAAATACTTAAACACCTATCAAAATCTAAACCCCTAATCCTAAAACCCTAACCATATTTTATATATATATTTATTTATATATTCAGATTTTTTTTCTTATTTTTCTCTATACTTTTTCTTAATATAAATATAATTGAGTGATATGTATGCGTAGACCCTAAAACCCTAATCTTAAATATCTAGACCTAAAATATGTATATTTTTGTATACATGTGTATATACATGTATATATAGATTATATATGTGTATGTATGTGTAAATAGCGTAAAAACCCTAATCCTATTTTATATATTTGATGTAAAAAAAAACTTCAAAATAAAAATAGGATTATATGTGTGTATGTATGCATGTGTGTATATATGTGTGTGTATGTATGCATGTGTACATGTGTGCGTGTGTATTTAAACATGTATATACATGTGTGTGTATGTGTATGTGTGTGTATGTAGGCATGCATGTGTGTGCATGTGTGTGTACATGTGTATGTATGCATGCATGTGTGTGAATGTGTATGCATGTGTATACACGTGTGTGTATGTGTATGTGTGTATATGTATACATGCATGTGTGTATATGTGTGTGTGAGAATGTATATGTGTGTATATATGTATGTGTGTGTGTATGTGTATGTATGCATATGTGTATATATGTGTGTGTATGCATGTGTGTGTATGTATGCATGTGTGTATATGTGTATATGTGTGTATGCATGCATGTGTGTATATGTGTGTATGTATG
>CM035429.1:26884812-26894812 GCA_020310875.1 Ceratopteris richardii
ATTCATGTGAACTAATAGAAAGATTTACATTCACTATCTCTGTTATCTGTGAGTTATATCTCCAAGTCTCTCAACTTCAACAGGGCATATCTCAGTGGTTTCTCAACCACATCAAGTGATTCAAAGCACATTGGATTCAGCTCAAAGTCTTCTATACACCTACAAAGTTTGAAGTCAATTGATTCAGCCATTACAGAGAAATCGTGCTCGAAGTGGACTCTGGTATTCTGCTGCAAAATTCCTAAAATATCGGGGGTAACTACAAGTTTGCTAAATTGATTTCTCTGTGAGTAGCTTATCATTTCTTCTCATTCCACTTGAAAATGGTAGCTTGTTAAGCTAATTTAATATTTCCAGAAGGAATTTGATCAATTGTAAGTGTGCTGGTCATACTGAGTGAAAGACTGAGTAGGTATCAGGATCAAAATAGAAAGTTTTCAAGACTAGTGAAGTGCAAACTCATCTGTTTTGATCTAATCATTAGTCAAATCATTTCCAAAGTACATATAGCATATTTTGGTATCATTTGGAAGCTCAAGGAGTCTACTAAGCATATCTGAAGCAAAGGAGGGCTGGTGCAAAGCAGGATTAGCAGCATCAACTCAATCTCTTGAGTGCATCCAACCATCACTCCCAACAGTGGTATCAGAGCAAATAAGGTAAACATGGGAGATGGTTTTCCTTCATTCATTGACAAATTGGACAGGAACAATTACCAAGCTTGGTCATTGAGGATGAAGACCTATCTACAAGGAAGAAGCTTATTTGGATACATATCAGGAGATGAGGAATTGCCCTCATTCAAAGCTAGAGGACTACCCACCAAGGATGAACAAGAAAGGCTCAAGCAATGGTGTGCAAAGGATGCTTTGGCAAGGTCTTACCTTCTTAACTCTATATCTGATTTCCTTTTACCTCATATAAGGAACTGTAAGACTTCCCAAGAGACTTGGGAAACTCTGTCAACATATTTCTCTTCCAACACAAGGGCTAGGAAGAATCAATTGTGGATTGAATTCAGAACCCTTAGGAAGCAGCCCAAGCAATCAGTCTCAGAGTATGTGACAAAGATTAAAGATGTGGCAGACTAGCAAGCATTGGAGAGGAGATAGAAGAGGAACAAATAGTCAGGCAAGTAACAAATGGACTCAAGGCAGATGATAAGTGGGAAAGCTTTACCACTGCAATGGACCTCTATATGGACATGCATACCCCAGATCTCACAACACTCATGGGCCAACTATTCACACATGAAGCAAAGTTTACAAAGGCAGGAGATCAATCAAAAGGTAACAACCCCTCTGCTCTTTATACTGATAAGAAAGTTAAAGGGAAGAAGCAGGATGAAGAAGGCTCTACCTCCCAAGCTAATTATGTAGGGAGAGGTAGATCTTCTAGAGGAAGAGGCAGAGGAGGTAAGTCAGGTAGGGGGAGACCCTACAACTCATCACCATGCAACATTTGTGGACTGTCCAATCATACCAGAGATGAATGCTACAAGAACTACAAGAATCAGAGAGGAAGAGGCTACTCAAGAGGTGGATACTCTCAAGGGAGAGGCAGGTTCAACCGACACCAAGGCTACCATGGATACAACAATCAATACAACAACAATTACAACCACAATCACAATGGTAATTACCAAGGTGGATTCAGAAATAGAAGAGACTACAACAATTACACAGAGGAGCAAGATGACTTCCTATTGATCATGAATATGACCTCCAAGGCAGGTACAAATGATGATCATTTATTTTATATTGACTCAGGATGTTCTAACCATGTAGCTGGTAATGTGGCACTACTCTCTGATTTGGAAGAACCCAAGGGCAAACGTCAGGTACAGACAGGTGATGATACTAAACACTCTGTTGTAAAGATTGGAAATGTAAAGACATGTGATGGTAACCAAAATCTATTGAGCAGGGTACTCTATGTACCAACCATCACCAAGAACCTAATGAGTGTTGGTCAGATTGTGGAGAAAGGTTTGCAGGTCAGATTCACACAACATGGAGCATATGTGGAGGACCCAAGACATGGATTCAGAAGGATAGCCAAGGGAGAAAAATGAGGTAGATTGTTTACTTTTGAGCTAGAAGACACCAAGAACATTGCTTTATATAATTACAAGGATCAAACACTTTCAGAGTTAGAAATATGGCACAAGAGGTTAGGGCACATAGGTGAAAGAACCCTAAAGCAAATGTGCAGGGATCAATGTGTGCTTGGGATACCTAATGTATCCAAGCAACACATGATTTACAAGTGTGGAGCATGTCAGTTTGGTAAGTCTCACAGATTGCCCTATTCAAGGAAAGGTTTCATGCATGAAGACTACCTAGACTTGGTGCACACAGATGTTTGGGGACCTAGCAAGGACCCTTCCATTTCAGGTTCAAGGTATTATGTGTCCTTTATTGATGACTATAGCAAGTGGACCATTTTATACTTTATGAAGCATAAAGATGAAGTGTTTAATTGTTTCAAGAGGTATCTTGCACTTGTTGAAAACCAAACAGGAAGAAGCTTGAAGAGGCTAAGATCAGATGGTGGAGGAGAGTACTTCTCCAATGAGTTTGAAGATTTCTTGCAGGAAAGAGGTATCAGAAGGGAGATTACTACAAGGTACTCACTTGAACAAAATGGGGTAGCTGAAAGAAGGAATAGACTCATAGTAGAAACAGCTAGGTCTATGCTTAATGAAAAGAAGTTGCCAAATTATCTTTGGGCAGAGAGTGTATCTACTACCACCTATCTCATCAATAGGTTGCCATCCAAATCACTTGATGGCATGACACCATATGAAGCTTGGTATGGTAAGAGACCTTCTCTGGATCATTGCAAAATCTTTGGTTGTGTAGCATATGTGCATATTCCCTCACAGGTAAGGGGAAAGCTAGACCCTAAAGCTGAAAAATATATCTTCATTGGTTATGATTTGAACCAAAAGGGATACAGATTCTACAACCCAACAAACAAAGGCTTCAAGGTAAGAAGAGATGTCATCTTTGATGAGAATGACTCTTGGTATGAGAATGAATGCAGGAAGGTTAGTCTACCCTATGATATGGAAGAGGATTTCCCAAAGCTCACCAAGGAGGAACCAATCCAGAAAGATGAATCAAGCTCAGATGATGATGATACAATTAACCTTGAGGAATTCAAGGCATGGAAGTCCAAAGGAAAGATGAAGATGAAGAAGCTAGAGGATATACCAGAATCCTCAACTCAAGAAATTAGAAGATCTCAGAGAGAAAGCAAGAGACCAATCAGATTTGGGTATGACACATCACTTGTAACTAAACATTCTGTATATCTTGCAAAGGATTTGTTGAATGAAGAACCAGGTACCTATGAAGAAGCAATCACCAAACCAGAATGGAAAGGAGCTATGGATGAAGAAATGGAAGCTCTCAAGGAGAGTGATACTTGGGACTTGGTACCCAAGAAGGACTCTATGAAAGTGATAGGATCCAGGTGGATCTACAAGCTAAAGAGAAATTCAGATGGAACAATAAACAGGTACAAAGCTAGGTTGGTAACCAAGGGTTTTGCACAAACCCAAGGCATTGATTATGAGGAGACATTTTCTCCTGTGGCTAAGATGCCAACTATCAGAATATTGGTGAGTGTAGCTGCATCCAAGAATTGGAACATGTACCAATTAGATGTCAAGAATGCTTTCTTGAATGGATGGATATCTGAAGAAGTCTACATGTCACAGCCACCTGGCTATGAAGATCCCAAGAAGGTAAATTATGTTTGTAAATTGAAGAAGGCTCTATATGGATTGAAACAGGCACCTAGAGCATGGAATTACAAGTTGACAACCTATCTCCAAGACCAAGGATTTGTGATGAGTAAAGCTAATACTTCTCTGTTCATAAAGAGAAGTAGTACAGAGGTAATCTACTTGTGTGTTTATGTTGATGACATCATCATTACAGGCAATGATTTCAATGGTATTAGACACATCAAAGGACAGATGATGGAGGAATTCAAGATCAATGATCTTGGATTATTGAAGTACTTCTTAGGTCTTGAGTTAGTCTACACCAACTCAGGTATATATATTACTCAAAAGAAGTATGTACAGGATATGGTCAAGAAGTTTGGCTTGCAGGATGCTAAAGTCTCAACTACTCCAATGGAGGTCAACCTAAAGCTAAGTGCTTATGAAGGGGAAGAAGTCCAAGACATCACAGGATATCAAAGCATGGTAGGTAGTTTGAATTATGCTACCTTGACAAGAATTGACATAGCATATGGAGTTAGTGTGCTTAGTCAATTCATGCACAAACCAAGGGTACCTCACCTAGAGGCAGCAAAGAAGATCTTGAAGTATTTGAAGGGAACTCAGAACCATGGTTTGTACTTTCCTTATACATCAGATATTGACATCAAAGTATATTCAGATGCAGATTGGGCAGGATGCAAGGATGATAGGAGAAGCACATCACGATACATTTGTTTTGCAGGAGATAAACCTATTTCTTGGTCAGCCAAGAAGCAACCTACAGTGGCATTGTCATCCACTGAAGCAGAGTATAGAGGGCTTGCCAATGCCACTCAAGAAGCTATCTGGTTGAAGCTTTTATATACAGAGTTAGGTCTATACACTAGACCTCCAATTATCTTTGGAGATAACACTAGCTCTCTTCACCTTGCAGCTAATCCAATATATCATACTAGAACAAAACACATAGAGGTTCATTACCACTATGTGAGAGAGAAGTTGCTTAGCAAAGAGATTCAATTGACATATGTGTCTACTAATATGCAATGTGTAGATTTACTCACTAAAGCATTGGATGGAAACAAGTTATGCAGATTCAAATCCATGATTGGATTGCAGGATGTGATTGAAGATTAAAAATGAAGACTTAAGCCAAAGTGTTTGGCTTGAGGGGGAGCTGTTGGTGCATTTCAAGCCTTCACACTTGGCTTGGAACCTTGGAAGATTAGCTTGGAACCCTTGAAGGATATCTCTATGAGAAGCAAGAACCATAGGAACTTAGTCTTATGTATTATTACCTTTTACTCATTGTAAAAAGTCTATATGACTTGGCATTTACTTGTATCACACCTAATTGATTAGAGTCGTGGAATTTTGGATGGTGTAATTGGAGAGAATATCTCCCTACTTTTAGAGGAGTGATTGAAGGGAGCCAAGAATTCAAATTTGAATTCAAACTCTCACTCATTTCTTATATAAGTTGTACTTGGAAAGTCGCGGGTGTCCTTCACTTTTCCCGAGGCTAATACTCTGTGATCATTGAGTGTGTGAGTGCTACACCATAGCCTACACATCTCTAACTCATTAGGCTACATCTATCAAGCCAATGAGATTGTACATTCATGTGAACTAATAGAAAGATTTACATTCACTATCTCTCTTATCTCTGAGTTGTCATCTCCAAGTCTGTCAACTTCAACAGGGCATATCTCAGTGGTTTCTCAACCAAATCAAGTGATTCAAAGCACATTGGATTCAGCTCAAAGTCTTCTATACACCTACAAAGTTTGAAGTCAATTGATTCAGCCATTACAGAGAAATTGTGCTCGAAGTGGACTCTGGTATTCTGCTGCAAAATTCCTAAAATATCGGGGGTAACTACAAGTTTGCTAAATTGATTTCTCAGTGAGTAGTTTATCATTTCTTCTCATTCCACTTGCAAATGGTAGCTTGTTAAGCTAATTTAATATGTCTAGAAGGAATTTGATCAATTGTAAGTGTGCTGGTCATACTGAGTGAAAGACTGAGCAGGTATCAGGATCAAAATAGAAAGTTTTCAAGACTAGTGAAGTGCAAACTCATCTGTTTTGATCTAATCATTAGTCAAATCATTTCCAAAGTACATATAGCATATTTTGGTATCATTTGGAAGCTCAAGGAGTCTACTAAGCATATCTGAAGCAAAGGAGGGCTGGTGCAAAGCAGGATTAGCAGCATCAACTCAATCTCTTGAGTGCATCCAACCATCACTCCCAACAGCATCTACTCCATCTATCCACTTTCTCTCTTACAGAGAAAATATAATGCTTCTCCTCAACATGGGGGCATAATAAATGTTACAAGAGCATGAACATGTGCTAATATAAATGTCCATAAGCTCCAATACCAATGAAACATTACGATGACATACATAGAGAGATGAGTCTCTTTTACCTCTGAACCATATGCCTCTATATATCTCTTCCTCATCCATGTGACTTAACCACTAGGGCAAGCACCTTTGCTTGTGTAGAGAGCATAAGCACCTTTTCGTAAGTCTACCATCGAGACTTTTGCCCGACACTTGGAGGACCAAATGATGTCGGATCTCAGATCCATCTCGACCTATTTGTACCTGATGTCATAAAATTCCTTTATGACACCACAATTGATAGAATTCATGGCCCATCAAAAGTGTGAAATCACTTCAATTGGGTCTAAAATAGGGAGCTACAATCGAAATAAAAATTGTGCTGAAAACTAGCTTATTCCACAGAGTGGTAGTGTGCAATGGCTATTTACAAAGAAGTATAAGCTAAAAGAATGATGAATGGAGCAAGGGAGGTGCATGTCGCAACATCCTTGCACTCTAAAATAACTTAGGAATATAGTAGAGGTCATGGAATTCCTGTCACAACTTGGATTCATACATATATAGGTTTTTCAAAAATTGCTCCTATAACTTTGCATGAATGTCTAAATCAACCACTTAACATTTCAGTAATCTATGGTTGGAGAAAGTGATTGAAAGTTCTTGATAGGTGAAATTTGTGATTTGAAGCCTCTAAATGATACCACTTGTCAACCATTCCATGGATACTTTAGCTAAGATTTAAGGACAATGTTCAAAGCACTTGTGCACTTGAATGGAACACCAATACAAAGCAAATTACTACCAAAAAATTATTAGACCAACAATGGAACATCCGGAGAATATATGCAATCTACTTTTTGGTCAGGTTTAAGAATTTACTTTTAACACTCTTCCTTGAGCCTTCAATTTAAATCTACCATACCAATGCTTCTTTGAATTTCAACAGCTTCGTTCCTTCCAATCCTTTGTAGACATATCTACAAATTTATCTTTATTACTTACTTGCTCGACCTTGAACTACTTTGGAGTTTCCTTCTCTCTGATGAAGTGGTAGTGTAATTCAATGTATGTAGAACTATCTTGGAAAAACCAATATGTAACAAGATGTTGACTCTTCATGTTGTCACACATGATGATAATCTACTTTGTTTGTAATTTAAAGTCTTACAAGAGCTTTTTCAGCTAGATAATCTCATAAGTGACAAGATATAAGGCTTCATATTCTGCTTAAGTTTAAGATAGGGCTATTGCGAGCTAGTTCTTGATGCTCCATGAGATATTTTGCTTCCACTCATGATTACATAGCCACTTGTTTTCCTCCTATTATCCTTCAATCCTACCCAATCTACATCACAATAAGCTTTCAATTTTAAGTACATGATATGAAGAGCATAAATGTTCATTTATATTTATCTTGAGGTATCTAAGAACCCTCTTGGATGCTAGTAAATGTTGTGCTTTGGGAGTTTGCATAAAATATGATAGAACTCCTACTACATGCTTGATGTCTGGCCTAGTAAGATTTGAATAGTTCAAAAATCCTACAATGAATCTCTCCAAAGTAGCATCTTCAACATCTTCTTGCTAATGTTCACTTAGTTTTACAATCATGTCCAATGGATTTTCAATTGGCTTGTGATTATAAATATGATGTTTTTCTAGTACATCAAGAATGTAGTTCCTTTGCATGAGGTGTATACCTTGCTATTTGTAGATCATTTCTATGCCTACGAAGTACTTCTCTTCGATCCAATCTTCCAAGCTTTTCCTTGGTCTCTCTAATGCTTGATTCATCATTCTCTTTAAGAATAAGATCATTGCCATTAATGAAAATGGAGACAACACGCTCACCTTCCTTCTTCATGTAGAATGATCAGTTAACATAACTTTCTTTATAGCCACATTTGTAAAATTATTCCACTAGGTTGTGGTTCTAGGATCTTGGAGCTTTCTTAAGACTCCCAAGATGAAGATACCTCTGAAGTTCAAAGACTTTTGGCTACTCCATGAGAACATTCTCGTCTAGGTCCATACAAGAAAGCATTCTTCACATCTAGTTGGTGGATCCTCCAACTTTTTGAGGATACAATTTCAATGCGAGTTCTCGTCATAGTCATCCTTGATGCATGGCTGATATTATCCTCAAAGGAAAGAACATAGGTTTGTACAAAACTCTTTGCAACCACTCTTGCTTTGTACATAGATATATAACCATCTAGATTCCACTTTACCTTGTGTACCCATTTGTTGCCTATCACCTTCATGTCCTTGATCTTAAGCACTAATGATCAAGAGTCGCTATCTTTGAGTTATTTTACTTCTTCATGCATGGCTTGGTTCCATTCATCATGCTTGCTTGCATCTTCAAAACAATCAAGATTTTCACATGCAACTACATGAATTATCTATGCATAATGGGCGGCAATGGATGAGTTATAAGTTAATCACTGAACTAGATACCTTTACCTTGTTGAGCTTTTCATCTCTTGAGGTTCTATAATGAACGTATTCCTACTTGATTTTGATTTCCTTACTCCTAGAGTTTCTATCTTTTCATACTCTCCTTAACTATTGCTATCCATCTCTAGTAATGGAGTCTCTCAATCATGTTCTTCCTCCTTGCCTCTACTTATTGTAAAGCTTTCTTCACTTGAATTAGAATTGCTTCTCAAACTCCATTTCCATGGAGATGTATGGCTCCCTTGTAATGCTGTCCTTGAAGTTGAAGGAAACAAATTATCCACGCTTTCTTGGTCTTCTACATGTCTCCTCTTGGCATCACATATATCTTCAATCTGCAATGAGTCTTTCACACCATAGCATGGAAACAATTCATCAAAGATAACATCTTTAGATACATGTAGATATTTAGCTTTAGGATCATAGAATCTAAAACACTTTTGCTCACTTGAATATGAAATAAAATTACATCTTTTAGCTTTCTCTTCACGTTTATGCATCAATTTATACAATATGTGCACATACCATACAAATCAAAAATCTTGAGATGAAATAGATCGCGTTTCTTACCGTACCATGAGCATTCATCTTGCTAAGCATTGTTCCTGCCACTTCAGTTACGTGCCTAGTTTTCTTTTTTGTGATCCCATTTTATTGGGGTATATTCCAGCACGTATATATTCTATTAATGCCATTATGACTTAAGAATTTGGAAAAACTCTTAGAGAATTATTCTCCATGTCCATCGGATCTAAGAATCTTTATGTACCTATCCATCTCCTTTTCAACAAGAGCTTTAAAGAATTTAGATTCACTAAACACTTCCATGTTTGATTGCATGCAATACAACCATGCCATTCTTGTGTGATCATCAATGAAGATAAGAAAGTACCTATTTTCACCTAATGATGGATCCTTGGTTGGTCCCTATACCTTAGTGTGAATGAGGCCCAATGGAAATATGCTCCTTTGTGTACTCTTATTAAATGAAGGCCATGTTTTGTTCAAGAATGGACATGGTTCAAAGACATTTTTCATAATTTAAGCATGGAAATTCGAAAGACTACTTACCACATCCTCCTTTCCATATCAGGTATGTTTCATCAAGAAAACCATTATGTTTGGCCACACTAGAATCCAATTTCACTCCTAACTACATTGGCAATGGTGATTGAAGATTTAGCACAAAGCTCTCACTACAAAGATGCTTGCAAAGCTTTAGAAAGTTATAATTAGAAAACTTCCGACAAAAATACTTAGACAAGATGCAAAATAAGAGCCATTCAATAGAATATTTAAGTGAAAGATTTAGGACCAACAAACTGACTAGATACCAAGATCTCATTTGTTTGAGGATTCCCCCCTAGTCACTACGTACATTCTAGGTGGGCCATGTGTTTTTCATTCTTTTTAATCACAGTCACGCTTGGCTACCATGTTGGAAATAT
>CM035429.1:26899812-26909812 GCA_020310875.1 Ceratopteris richardii
CATGTTCAGTCCCTCATGATTCTTCCCTTGCTAAATTAAGACACAATCACATTAAAGTATAACAATATATGTGTATGTTGGTGTGTATGTGTGTGTATTCATGTATGTATGTATGTATGTATGTATGTATGTATGTATGTATGCATATGCTATGTATATGTGTATATGTATGTGTATGTGTGTGTCTCTATGTGTGTGCATATGTGTATGTGTGTGTCTCCATGTGTGTGTATTTATATATGGGTGTATGTATCTATGTGTGTGTATGTATACATGTGTGTATGTGTGTGTATCTATGTGTATGCATATGTATGTATAGTGTGTATATGTGTGTGTATGTATACATGTGTATAAGTGTGTATGTGTGTGTATACATGTATGTATGTGTATGTATACATGTGTATGTGTGTTTATGCATATGTATGTAAACTATGTGTATGTGTGTTTTTATATGTGTATATATGTGTACATTTGTCTATATGTATGTGTGTGTCTCTATGTGTGTGTATGTGTGTGTATGTGTGTGTGTACATGTGGGTATATGTATATGTGTTTGTGTATGTATACATGTATGTATGCGTGTTGTGTATGCATGTGTGTGTATTTATGCATGTGATGTATGTATGTATGTGATTATATGTGTGGGTGTCTATGTGTGTGTATGTATGTGTAAGTACTTGTGCGTGTTTGTGTATATGCATATGTGTATATGTATATGTGTGTCTATGTGTGTGTATCGATGTGTAAGTATCTATATGTGTGTGTATGTATAGATGTCAGTGTATGTGTGTGTATGTATGTGTAAGTATTTGTATGTGTATGTGTACATATGTATGTTTGTGTATGCATATGTGTGTGTATGTGCTTGTGTCTATGTATGTATACATATGCATGTGTGTGTATGAATGCATGTAAGTACATATGCACATGTGTGTTTATGTATATGTCTATCTATGTATGTGCTTGTGTGTATATGTGTGTGTACCCATGTTTACATCTCTGTATGCATGTGTTTGTATGTGTGTATGCATACGTTCGTGTGTGTATATGTGCATATGTGTGTATGTATGTGTGTGTATGCATATGTGTGTATGTATGTACATGTGTGTGTTTTTATGTGTATGTATACGTGCAAATATCTTTTTATGTATGTGTATGTGTATGTGCATGTGTATGTGTATATGTGTATGTGTGTTTATGCATATGTGTGTATGTGTATGTGTGTATATGTGTGTATATATGTGTCTATATATGTGCATATGCGTGTATGTATGTGCATGTGTCTATATATGTATGCATATGCATGAGTATGGATGTGTGTGCATCTATCTATGTGTCTATGTGTGTATGTATATGTGCAAGTATATATATGCGTATGTGTATGTCTATATGTATATGTGTGTGTATGTGTATGTGTGTATATGTGTGTATGTATGTGTGTGTATATGTGAGCATGTATGTGTCTATATGCATGTGTGTATGTATTTGCATGTGTGGGTATGCATGCATCTATGTTCATATGAATGTGTAGGTATGTATGCATGCGTGTGTATGTATATTTGAAAGTATCTAGATGTGTATGTGTGTGTATGCATATGTGTGTCTACATATGTGTACATTTTTTTATGTATATATGCATGTGTGTTGTCTATGTATGCATGTGTGTATGTATGAATGTGAGTCTATGTCTGTGTGTCTATGTGTGTGTATGTATGTGTATGTATCTGTATGTGTGTATGTGTATGTGTCTACGTATATATGTGTGTGTATGTGCATGTATGTGAATGCATGTGTGTATGTATGTATGCATATGCATGTGTATGCATGTGTCTATATGTATGCATGTGAGTGTATACATGTGTGTCTATGTGTGTGTATGCATGTGTAATAGATGTATGCATGTAAGTGTATGTATGCATGTAAGTGTATGTATGCATGTGAGTGTATGTGTGTCTCTATGTGTGTGTATGTATGTGTAATTATCTATATGTGTTTGTGTATATGTGTATGTGTGTGTATGCATATGTGCATGTATGTGCTTGTGTTTATGTATGTATACAAATGCATGTGTGTATGTATGTGTACATATGCATGTGCATGTATAAATGCATGTGAGTATGTATGCACATGTTTGTTTCTATATCTATGTATGCATGTGAATATAGGTGTGTGTGTCTATGTGTGTATGTATATATGCATGTGTATGCATGTGTTTCTATGTCTATGTATGCATGTGAATATATAAGTGTGTGTCTATGTGTATGTATGTATGTGTATGTATCTGTATATGTATACGTGTATGTGTATATGTGTATGTGTATATGTGTATGTGTCTATGTGTTTATGTGTATGTGTATATGTGCATATGTGTGTGTATGTGTGTATGCATATGCATGTGTGTTTATGTATGCATGTGAGTGGATGTGTGTGTGTCTATGTGTGTGTCCCCATGTGTAAGTATATGTATGTGTATGTGTATGTGTATGTATGTGCATACGTGTGTCTATGTGTGCCCATGTATGTGTAAGGATCTATATGTGTATGTGTATGTGTGTGTAAGCATGCATGTATCTTTTTGTATGCATGTGAATGTATATGTGTATCTATGTGTGTGTATGTGTGTGTATGCATGTGTAAATATCTGTATGTGTATGTGTATATGTAAATGTGTATGTGTATGTATGCATATGCATGTATATGCTTGTGTTTATGTATGTATACATATGTATGTGTGTATGTATGTATACATATGCATCTGTGTACAAATGCATGTGAGTATGTATGTACATGTGTGTATGTATGCACATTTGTGTGTATGTATATGTGTGTGTATACCTGTGTGTATGTGTGTGTATGCATGTATTTGTATGTGTGTGCATGCATTTGTTTTTATAGTGTTCTTGTGTGTGTACATGTGCATATGTGTGTATGTATGTGTGTGTATGCATATGTGTGTATGTAGGTGCATGTGTGTGCATGCATGTCTCTAAGGATGTATCTATATGGATGTGTATGCACGTGTGTGTATGCATGCATGTGAGTGCATGTGTGTGTGTGTGTCTCTATGTGGGTGTATGTATATGTGCAAGTACCTATATGTGTGTGTGTGTATATGTGTATGCATGTGTATGCATATGTATGTGTATGTGTATGCGTGTATACGTGTGTCTATATGCATGTATGTATATGTGTGTATACATGTGTTTATGTATGTGCATGTGTGTGTATGCATGTGTACATTTATGTATGAATATGCATGTGTGTGTATGTATGCATGTGTGTGTATGTGTGTCTGCATGTGTATGTGCGCCAAGTATTTATATGTGTATGTGTGTATGCATATGTGTGTGTTTGAGTATGTGTGTATGTATATGTGTGTATATGTGTGTATGTATGTGTGTGAATGCATATGTGTGTATGTATGTGCATGTGTCTATGTATGTATTCATATGCATGTGTGTGTATGTAAGCATGTGAGTGTAAGTGTGTGTGTCTATGTTTGTCTATGTATATGTTGAAGTATCTATATGTCTATGTGTTTGTGCATGTATGCATATGTGTGCATTTTTGTATCTATGTATGCATGTGTGTGTATGTATGCATGTGTGTGTATGTATGCATGTGAGTCTATATGTGCGTGTGTCTATGTGTGTGTATGTATGTGTATGTATCTCTATCTATGTATGTGTATGTGTGTATATGTGTATGTGTATGTGTGTATGTGTATGTGTGCATATGTGTTTGTATGTGCATCTCTGTATGTATGTATGCACATGCATGTGTATGCATGTGCATGTATGTATGCATGTGAGTGTATGTATGCATGTGAGTGTATGTCTGTTTGTTTGTGTGTTTGGATGTGTAAGTAATAGTATGTGTATGTGTATATGTATATGGTTGTCTATTTATATGTATATGTGCATAGGTATCTATATGTGTATGTGCATGTGTGTGTCTATATGTGCATATGTAAGTCTAAGTATCTATATGTGTATGTGTGTGTATGTATGTGTATTGATGTAAGTGTATGTGTATTGATGTAAGTGTATGTGTAAGTATATATATGTGTATTTGTGTATGTGTATGTGCTTATGTTTATGTATGTATACATATGCATATATATATATGTATGTATACATATGCATGTGTGTGTACCAATGCATGTGAGTATGTATGAACATGTGTGTATGTATGCACATGTGTGTGTATGTATGTATATGTGTGTATATGTGTGTGTATTTGTTTGTATGCATCATGTGTTTGTATGTGTGTGTATGCATGTGTTTTTATAGTGTGTGTGTGTATATGTGCATATGTGTGTGTATGCATATGTGTGCATGTTTGTGCACATGTGTCTATGCACATGTCTATTTATGTATGCATATGCGTATGTGTGTGTATGCATATGTGTGTGTACGCATATGTGTGTGTATGTGCTTGTGTGTATGTATGTATACATACGCATGTGTTTATGTATACCTTCACTCTCTCACTCCTCCATTGCTCTCTCTCTCTCTCTCTCTCTCTCTCTCTCTCTCTCGCCATCTTCACTCTGTCGCTCCTTCACTCTCTTGCTTGTTCAGTCTTTCACTTGATCCTGACACAAATGTACCAAGCCAAAATCAATTTTTTTTTTCAATTCTTAGTGCATCATTTATGCAATGCAAAAGCATCTTTTGCGACCATATTCACAATCATGGCTAGACTTCGATGCTATTAGCAATGATCATTATTAGCATTGTATAGTTTGATGCTTGACATTGCTTATGGGATGCTCTAGGTTTAATTTCTTATTTGTCTTTTGGGGTGTCACTTATGCAACACTATCTAACAGGATCATCACATAGGTGACGGTGCTCACTTTTTTTGAATTGGGGGCATGGTTATGCCCCTGTTGTTCTTGTAGTGAAAGACTATGGTAGATAGGATGAACAACCTATTTAGAAATTCAAATATTGAAAGAGGTAATTTATGCTCTTCGTAAAGAACAACGTCTCGGGCATGATGGGATCACCGATAAATTTTCCAAATCTTCTTTAGACCACTTAGTCGACCCTGTTAGGATCTTTGGAATGAGCTCCTTCATATTTCTTTAATCTTGAGATCCTTTAGAAACATCCTTAAGAAATGGAGAAATGTCTCCATGCTTAAGATTGTGTAAAATATGATCACCAAAGTGTTGGTAAATCATATTGATTTTCATATTTGTTCTTGTCTACATGAGGGCAAAAAGGGTTTCATCAAAATAAGGTTGATTTTGGAGGTCATTGTTAGTATTTGATGTCTTGAATATGTTCAATGATTGAATCAAAACCTTCTATTTTCAAAGATTGAATTTGAGAAAAGTTTATGATAGGTTAGATAGAGTTTTTATCTTGCAATGTCTCAACTATTCACGTTTTGGATAAAGGTTTATAAACATAGTTTTGATTCCCATAAGGAAATCTCCTACTCATATCAATATCAATGGCCATCTCTCCTCATTTATATTGCAGAAGAGGTATATGAGATACAGTGACACTCTGTCTTTGTTGTTATTTTCTATTGTGGTTCATGCTCCAAGATATCTCATTTTCAACCACAACTAGGGTAGCCAAAGCCACATTCTCTCCTTTCCTTTCGAGGAAAAGTAGATAACGCTTAAGCTTTTCTTGCATATGACAGTAAAAATTTTACGAAGGATGCTCACAGAAGTGTAACTTGTTCTAATGATGTCATAATAGTTCTTGTTTGGCCTCTCTCTCCAAGATAAATCATAGCAAGATGCCCTTCAAGACAATCAATCAACCTCCACCACAATTGCTTCTAGGGCGAGGTTGCAAAAGGATTGTGCATTGCGAGATGTGTCATCCCTTGGGTGTATCATTGGGGTTTGGGACCGATGAGTTAGACACCAGATTAGGTCTTTAGTAGACTTTGGAAACTAAGCTTCAATTCTCGAAAGGTATAAAATTAAACTTTTTAGTGAGACCTATGGTCATCTACGCCTTCTTGACTTCCTCTATCATTGACTTCCTAGCTTGCTAGAGGCTGGATAAAAAGGAGTTGGTGAAGGTGCAAAATGTGCGCCGGCACATCCTATGGATTGGAGGGCCAAAGAGGCAAGGAGTTCCGAACATCAAGTGGTCCCAAAAGAGGTGGCTAATATCGACATTTTTTATGTGATGGCGATGAGAAAGAAACTTGCTGTTAAATGGATACTCAATGATTGGTCAAAAAAATTGGATTCGTTGGATGAAACTCATACGAAAATTAGTCTAAATCTGTTGATTTCAAGACCCCCCCCCCACCCCATGGATCAATCTTGATGTTCTATCACTCCTTTGTCCCCTATGCTAGTGGACCCAAAAATATTTGGCGTACTCCTAGTGATCCCAGAAAAGTATTCCTCTCTTGTTTTATTGAAAGCTGTGTTCTCAGGAAAAACTTCGCGAAACAATTCTGAACTACAATCAGGCCTAGACGACCAAAATCATAAAATATCGATAGATCAGAAAATACTTACTACGCTTATCATAAACAATAAAGGAGAATTAGTAGCAATATACATCCCGACTACGCCATCTGATGAATGATCAAAACGGGAGTTAAGTTGACAGAAGATGGCCGATAAGGTTACTAAATCGGTGTTTCCATAGTCTGCAGTCCCAGTTCCATATATTAACGCTATGATGCTTCACTTGCACAACGGAACCGTTTGAAGATTAGGAAATGGATGCAGACTTTGCTTCCACTGTTCCACACATCGTGAATACCACGATACACTAACTACATGTATGGAAACCTGAAAGACACGTGCACAATTTACATCTGTACATAACTGTAGTCTGTCACTACTTTAAAAGAACTCCACTTTCATCATGCCGTTGTTAGAGGCGGAAGTTAGAAAGCTCGCGTATCATAAAGAATGAAAAGAAACCCTTCGCCGAGGGTCACCCGGGTGCATCGGCAGCCATAGCCAATTAAACAGAAGGACATGAAACGAAGTTAATCGGCGAGATGATTTCAGTTTCCCACAGAGTTGATGATGGGTCCCCAGGGGGCGGGGTTCATTACCCAAGGATATTCTGCAAGGAGGATGTTCTGACGTCAGCGTCCGTGAAGGAAGTGGAATGAAACTGTTCAACGTCGCCCGCGGTCATGGAGATGAAACCAAAGGTCGAAGTAGCATGAACGGAAGGCTCATCTAGGCCTCCGCAAGCGATAAAATCCGGTTTCTGCGGATCGTCTTGAGAACGAAGCCGGCGAGCACTGGATACAACTGAGAGGAACGTGGAAGCTATAAGAATAAAAGAGATGAGTTTCTGTAACATATCCATCTTCGCGGATCTGTTATTCTTCATGAGCAAAGTCGGGACGCGCAAGAATTACACTCTGATTGAAAAAAGCGAAGTGGGATATTACCGAGGATAATATAACTAGTTAGAAGGGTAGTTATGTACAATGCAGACAGATGTACCCGAGTGTAAAAAGAGAACGGAATTGAAGAGTGGAGGAGGGCTGTTCTCTGATCCGATAATCAGAGAGATTTTTTGTAATCAGTGTACCGAAACAAGATTATATACAAAGAGAATGAGAATCACTCTCGGTTTAGAAAATTGGGACAGATGCTTCCTAAGATCGATGATAACTGGAAGAAACGAGAAGTGTAGCACAACGGTATAAGGAGTAGTTCGTTAAGACGCAACAGACAGGAACTCCAGGATCAAGGAAATGCAGAACGGAGGAGTGCAGCTCGGGTTCGAGGTAGAGGAGAATATGATGAGGATGATTTGATACCAATGATTAGAGGGATTTTTGTGTAACGAGGGTAGATAGGAAACCGAACTGAAAAGGAGAACAAGAATCACCTACAGTGACGGAGTCGGAGATGACGCTGAGCACACCGCGGAAAATGTCGTTAGTACTTCTCAGACAACAATTCGGGCGTAGAAGGAAATGCTGCGAGAGATCTAACTTGTGATGCATTTGTCTGTGGTCTGCACGTCCTTAAAATGTTTCAACGAGCACACTTTGTCTGCACGTCCTACAGTGACGGAGTCGGAGATGACGCTGAGCACACCGCGGAAAATGTCGTTAGTACTTCTCAGACAACAATTCGGGCGTAGAAGGAAATGCTGCGAGAGATCTAACTTGTGATGCATTTGTCTGTGGTCTGCACGTCCTTAAAATGTTTCAACGAGGGCACTTTGTCGTCATCTGTTTGCATCACATCGACATCATCGTTGAAAATAATCAAATTCTGGGACGACTCAATACATTTAATAGTTATTGAGGCTTCGCCATGTGTATCCTCCAATTCTTTGACTTCTGCAGCCGGCAACAGGCCTCTTCGAGTCAACGCGTTCCTGTTCAAAAATTTCATTTTTCGTTTTGGACAACAAAAGACCATGAAACGAAATGAAGAAATACATTAGCCGAAAAACTGAGCCCTCCATGGACGTTGTAAGGGATTTGGATCAAAAAGCTCAATCTAGGAGCATAAGGGACCTTGCAAACCACTAGTGGAACATCATTTTCTATAAACTGGAAAAATATATATAATGACCGTGAATAAGTATAATGGGATACTAAAGAAATCTTAACAAAGAAAACAATTCAAAAAGGATCAACGCCTAGAGAGGGTATGATAGCAAATCTTTTCTTAAATGCGGTAAGCAAACAAGGAGGAGATGTGCATAACTGAGTTACAACTCCTTATGGAGTGTGTAGGCACTCTAGATCAAATGCCCTACTTCCATCATCCGTTAGAAACTATCATTAACTCCAATACTTTTGTGAGTTGAAATTAGTTTTGTATGACTTCCATCCACATATCCTTTAGATCTAATTGATTCCTATCTGATGTACCAAGTGCATTCTCGTAATTTACATGAGCTTTCAGATTTTCTATGTATGCATATACATCTATAAACATGTATGTGATACATACATATTTCTGTACTTATGTATGTATGTATATATGTATGTATGTATGTATGTATGTATGAATGAATGTATGTATGTATGCATGCATGTATACATGCATGTAGAAATGTGAGTATGTATGTACATATTCATGTTTGTATGTATGTATTGATTAATGCATATGCATACACATATTTATCTATGCATCCATGTACTCTTTGCATGTATGATAGGAGGTTATGTGTGTATGTAATTAAAGTTGGTATGTAAGTTTGTACGTATGTAATGTATGCAAGTATGTATGCATGTGTGCATTTGTACATGTATGTAGCTATGAGTGAATGTATGTATGTATGTATGTAAGTATGTATGTATGTATGTATGTATGTATGTAAGTATGTATGTATGTATGTATCTATGTGTGCATATGTGTATACATGTTTGTATTTATTTATGTGTGTGATTTATGTATGTATCTAAGTTTTTTTGTATATGTATTAACGAATGAATGAATGTATGTATGCATGTATGCATGTATGCATGGATGTATGTGTGCATGCATGCATGCTTGAATGTATGAATGTATCTATATATTTACATATGTATGTATGTGTGATGTATGTAGTATATGGACCTATGCACGTATGCATGTATGTATGTAATGTATGTATATATGTATGTTTGTTTCTATGTACATTTGTATGTATAACACACACATACACACACACACACACACACACACACATATATATATATATATATATATATATATATATATATATATATATATATATATATATATATATATATATATATATATATATATATATATATATATATATATATATATATATATATATATATATATATATATATACATACATACATACACACACACACACACACATATATATATATATATATATATATATATATATATATATATATATATATATATATATATATATATATATATAGATACACACACACGTATATGTATGTATGTATGTATATATATATATATATATATATATATATATATATATATATATATATATATATATATATATATATATATATATATATATATATA
>CM035429.1:26912312-26932312 GCA_020310875.1 Ceratopteris richardii
TGAGACATCAAGTTGAGCCAGCATACCTCTACCTTGTATCCCCCTATCTAGAGTTGTCTAGATCGCCATTTAAGCTCTACCTTGAGAGCGCATGGGTGGACAACGCCATCATCTTTGTACTTGCTGTTAGTAGAAAATTGTTGAGATTCTCTTATATCTGTTATCTTCTCTGCTACTGCTCATGTGTTATATTGCATAACTATTGTCTTACATAGTACATAAGGAAAATCCTAATGTCCATGAACGAGTGAGCTTCCAAGCATGCAAAATAGGGTTCCATGCTAATTGTATGCACCTAAGATTATCACAAAAGATTTTGATAGGCTTTTGCACTTCCACACCAAAACCCGCAAGTAGCATATCTAACTAGGCTACTTCACATGATGCCATTGCAACACCTTTATACTCAGCCTCCATACTTTTCAAAGAAACACTAGGTTGCTTCTTGTTGCCCCATGTAGTAGATGCACTTCCAAGTGAGAATAGAAAGCCACTAGTAGATCCTCTATCTGGAATACTACTAGCGCAATCTGCATCTATGTATCCATAAACATGCAAGCCTAGAACAACTTCATAAACCAATGTGTAATCAAAAGTAGCACTCACATAAAGTAGAGTGCGCCTCAAAGCATCTAAATGCAACTTCTTGGGAACCTACATAAATTCAATTTCAAGTCAATAGTGTAGCTTAGATCATGCCTTGTACTTGTAAGATATATCAAACTTCCAATAATTTTCCTGTACATAGTAGCATTTTCCAATGCTTCACCTGATGTAGTATTTAACTTAAAATTCTGAAGTAAACCCATAGAAATTGGCTTACAGTCTGCAATACCATAATTTTGCAACATACTCAAGGCATATTGCTGTTGTGACATCCATATACATGTTTTTGTATATATAAACTCAATGCCCAAGAAATAGTGTAGCACACCTAGATCTTTCATATCAAATTCATGCATAAGGAGTTTCTTTATTTCTTTAATGCTTTCTTCTTTATCACCACCTATAATCAAGTCATCAACATAAGTAGCCACAATCTTTTTGCCATAATCACCCTTCCTTGCATATAATGAATGATCTGCATCACACATAGAAAACCCAATGGTGGTTAACTAGTCAGCAATCCTTGCATGCCAAGAAAGGGGGTCTTTCTTAAGTCCGTAAAAAGCCTTTTGAAAATTGCAAACATATTCTAGGTGCATTGAATCTTCATATCCTTGTGGCTAGTCCATGTATACTTCTTCTTGTAACTCACCATGTAGGAAATCATTCTTCACATGCATCTGTTGCAAAGTCCATCCTTTTGCTAAAACTACTAGAAGAAATGATATGATACTAGATATTTTAGCTACACGGCTAAATTTTTCCTCATAATCAATGCCATGTGATTGTGTATATTTTCTTGCTACTGATAATGCTTTGTACCTCCTTATGCTACCATCAACATTGTGGTTTACCTTGTTAGCCCACTTGTAGCCTATCCCTTAGTTTCCTTACAGAAATGGAACGAGCTTCCATATATCGTTTCCATAAAGTGCAGCTATCTCCTGATCCATAGCTTTTTTCCAATCTACATTTCCAATTGCATCTTCAAAAGAAGAGGGTTCAATATCTTGTGTTACTTTTTTGATGTAGGCACAATGACAAGCCATGTAACTGTCACAATTATTGCAATGAATTCCACATCCTCCCACATCTTCTTGGTCCTAGGTTGCTTCTCCTTGTAACATTTGCATGTGACTTTCTTACTCTTGGAGTCTTCAAAGAGGGCAATCCAAGTTCCTCATCAAGGAGCTTCTCTGAATCGCTCGAGTCCATCAATTTCTTCAAAGCTTGTAGATGTTTTACTACTAGGAGAAATACTTTCTTTACGTACCTTTCCTGTATGTATTTCATGAATTTTCTTGAACAAAACTTCCATGCAATCTTCCACTCCATGGATTTTGTTGGTGTATGAAAAACCATAAGAACCAAGCTAATGTGAGATTAGAAAACCTCTATGTCCATCATTAGCGCAGCAGGACTTCAATCTTCAAAATCATAAACACTTTCATTAGTAAATGTGAACATTTACTTTCTTGAAATTGTTTCTTTTCTTCTAGATGTACTTATTTCTTGATTTGAGTTGAATCTTAAATACTATTGTGCTTAATGATTATTCTTAAATATAGTAACCAACTTATTCACAGCAATAATTTCAAGTAATAACTTCTAAATAGCTTGACATATCTTCAAAAATTACACTATGTCTGAAAACTAAGAATCACCTTCATCGGTTTGACCTGCCTTCACTATTATGCTCGTTTTTCTAAGCAAACTTCTTGTTTTATAAAGACCTTTTGGTGGATTTTAGTTGAGGATGATAGCTTCAAAATGATCACTTTACACTATACTCTGAAACTTGACTCTTAGAAAATCAAAGAAATTTGCACCAGAAAACTCATAAGTTCCAACTAACATTCATATAGTTATGAAATCACTTAGCTTTCTTTATGCAAAGAGAATTGATGCAAACAATTCTACACAAAGATGTGTCTTCTATTAGAAAGATGTGTACAATATGGGATGACATTATTCTCCTCACAGAAACATGTTGTACATTGAGAGATCTCTAATCATCATATCTCACAGGAATTACCCGACTGCCTCTATATTCTCTTAGAACTTACAAAATCGAGTTCATTTTTTTTTGCTTTAAACAAATTAAACTATATGCCTTTTTTCTATATGCGCCTAAACTCAAACACATAAATCTAAAAGTTTTGGACTATTTTTTATGTCTAATTTTGTCACTATAATACATGTGTGAATTTGTCCCTTCACATAGGCATGGTTTTCAGAGTACCTAATTTCCATACCTCTTTGTCCTTCCTGTTTCCTGTCTTCATGTCTTCATGTCTTATTATTGATTTAAGCCCCAATAGCTCCCCTCAATCTCTAATTGACATTCTTTGATTTCTTCATACAATCTCCTTGTCTTTTATTATTGCAATTCCTTTGAACTTACTTGTCTTCACTCCATCCAAGCTTTTTGTCATGATATCTACAATTTCATCACCATTTCAAGGTCTTTGTCCTTAACCTTTTCTCTTAGGAAATGATATTGAATATTTATATGATTTGTTCTTGCAAAAAATACTAGATTTGCTACAAGATACAATGAACTCATATTATCTCCATGTATTATAGGTATACCTTGATCAATACCCAAACTTTTGAAAAACGTCTGCACATAGCTTCTTTAGATGTTTCCATAAGCCCTTTCTATTCCACTTTAGTTGATGATAATGCCACTCTATGTTGTTTCTTTGAATACCAATTCACAAGCTTATCATGTGCATACACCATATATCCATGTTTCAATCTTCTATCATGTTGACTTCTTGCCCAGTCTAAGTCACTATATGCTCTCATCTTTATGTGTGAGATAAAGGATAATATAATCATTTCTTTATAGTCCGTTTGATATATCTGAGAAATCTTGGACCTACAATCCAATGTTCATCCTTTACACAATGCATGAATTGTTAGAGGACTCCCACTACATAACTAAGATCAAATCTTGTTAGTGTAGCATAAATCAAACTTCCCATAAATTACTGATACTTCCTCATACGTTTGAATTTTGCACCTTCATATTTCTTAAGCTTGTGATTGACTTCAAGTGGAGTTGAAGCTTCTCTACAATTTTCCATGTTAAACTTCCTCAATCGGTAGAGAAGATACCTTTCTTGTGATACGTATATGCCATGATTTTCATAAGTGAATTACATTCCAAGAAAATATGAGAATTTTCCTAGATGAAATATGTTGAATTCCTTCTCAAGTAACGTCTTCACTTCCTTAATTCCTTCATTTGATGTACGTGTGATTATAATGTCATCTGCATAAATGCAAATGTACATTATACCTTCATCTGTTCTTTCGATAAGTAGACTTGCATTTGCCTTTGAACTTTGATGTCCAAGATCATTGAGATACTTCACAAGATTGTAGTTCCAAGCTCTTGGAGCTTGTTTTAACGCATAGAGTGCTCTTTTGAATTTGCAAACATAATTTGGATACCTAAAATTTGCAAACCCTTGTGGTTGCTCCATGTATACTTCATTAGATATATATCCATTTAGAAATGGATTCTTTATATCCAAATGAATCAAGGTCCATCCTCTTGATGCTACAATAGCAATGATTATCCTAATGGTTGACATCTTTGCCACAGGATTGAATGTCTCATTATAATCTATGCCATGGGTTTGAGCATAGCTTTTAACTAACATACTAGCTTTATATATGGATATTCTTCCATCTACAAGCTTCTTCACTTTATAAAACAATTTTTTTCCAATCGCTTTCTTACCGTTTGTTTTGGAACAAGTTCCCAAGTCTTGTTTTTGTCAGGTGCATTGAACTCTTCTTTCAGCGCTTCTTCCCATTGTTTCTTGCCTTTTACTTCATCATAGCTCTAAGGTTCCTCATCTTCTTTGACCATATAAGCATAACTTTTTTGAGTCATATAAGAAGTATCATAGGAATACCTTGGTTGTCTCCTTAATTTGGTTGACCTTCTTGGTTCACATTCTTCATGTGTATCTAAATACACTTCTTCATCAAACCTAGGTGCATCTTCATTTCTTCTTGAGGATCCAACTGTGGATGTACTTGCTTGCATGTGATCTTCTTCTCCATTTACTTGCATAATTCATTTACCCCTCTCATTTCTTCTTACCTCTTCTTGAAATGCTTCAATGTTATGACTTTGTTCTACATATCAACTCTTCAATTCATCGAATGTCACATCTGTAGAAACAAGAAATTGTTTGGTTAGAGGATCCCATAACCTATAACCCATCTCCTTTTCATCATACCCAATGAACAAATACTTCTCAACCTTTGATTAAAGCTCATGGTTGAGTTGTGATGGTAAATAAGGATGGGCAATCGATATTCCAAACGCTTTACACTGATCTAATGTTGGTTTCTTACCCCACAAATCTTGAGAAGGGGTCATTCCATTGAGAGTTGTACATGATAATCTATTCACCAGATATGTAGTTGTGTTCACAGCCTCAATCCATAGATAATTTGGACAATTCTTTTCCTTTAGCATTCCCCTAACAAACTCAATCAAAGTGTTATTTCTCCTTTTTGCCACCCCGTTTTGTTGAGATGTGTACCTACAAATTATTTCTCTTTTAATACCTACATTCCATAGATAATCATTGAATTCTTGGGAGAGGTATTCTCCCCCTCCATCAAAACAAAGTCTCTTGATATTTTGACCTGTAATCCTTTCTGCATATGCATGAAAATATTGGAAGGCTCCAAACATTTTTCTATCTTTCCTTCAAAACATAAAGAGTTATCCATCTTGTAGCATCATCAACCAGAAGAACATAATACCTAGACCCATTGATTGATCCGTCTTTTGTTGATCCCCATACATCTATATGGATAATCTCTAGTAGTCCATCATACTTGAATCCTTTATTTTGAATGGTAATTGCATTTCCCATTTGGCATGGTTTACATTTATAAACCATATGTTGACTCTCCACATTTGGTAGCCCTAGTACAATTTGGTTTGCCACCATAGCTTTGATTCCTCTTTCATTGAAATGTCCTAATCACTTATTCCAGAGGTATAATTCTATAATCACTTCATCACATGTGTGATTATGGCTAGACCAATGTTCCCTTGCACTTTTTAGAATAAAACATTCTACCTTCCTTCTTACCATATACAATCTGATTATATTCATTTTCTAGATCTGCCACAAAGACTCCTTCATTTGTAAATCTGACTTCAAAACCTTAATCCACTATTTCTCCCACAATAATCAAATTCTTAGGTATTGTGGGAACATACAAAACATTTCTTAGCAAATCTGCTCCACGCTTGCACTTCACTTTTCCAATTGAATGCACATTGTGTCTTGTGTTATCACCTCTTTGAATTGTATGGCTAGAGATTCCTTCTTCTAATCTTGACATTAATTCTATATTACCTGACAAATGATTAACACAACGAGGTTCAATATAGAATACCTTAAGATCTTCTTTCTCTCATGTACTTATTGAATTCATCATCAATGTTGTATGATTCTCATTTTGTTTATCATTTGCATAATTGTAGTATGTGGTGTTGTAGGATTGGTTCTTTCTCCAATTTCTTCCTCCACCTCTACCATTGCCACATCTTTGACTTTGTCTTCCTCTTTGAAATTGATTTTGATATCTTCCATCTCTACCTCTACCATTATTACTTTGATTTTGATTTGAACCTTGTTGATTGTGCCAACAATAATAAGCGAGATGATTGCTCAAGCCACAAATTCAACATGCCTTCTTGTTGTTATTCTAGTTACCCCTTCCAGTTCAATTTCCTCTACCTTTACCAATGCCATTGCCCCTTCCTTTTACATACTTATCATATGAGGTTGATTCTTCTTCATCCTTTGCTTTACCTTTATCTCCTTTCTTCTTATTCTTTGGTACATAGCACACTATGTCCTTTGTCTCCATTTGACTTCAACTCTTACTCAAATGTGAGCATTAATCCAAGAAATTGATTTAGATCTTGTACAAAATGATTCAATGAAAGGTCGGTTGAAAGTACAAAAGTTTTTCACCTTTCATCCCATGTCAACCCTGCAAGTAACTATGCTTTCAACTGTTGATCTTCAATGTCTTCATCGATAGATCCAAGACTATTTGCCAAGTCCTTCATCTTAGTGCCAGAATCAGTATTGTTTGGCTTTGATGTTTCTTAAATGTTGTAGACTCTAACCACAAGCTAGCCTTATTAACTTTATAAGTGTTTTGGAAATGATCTTCCAATGAATTCCATATATCTCCAACTGTTCCAAACCTCTCATGTGAGGTAGCAAATGATATGTGATAGTGTTGTATATATAGGCTCTTACACTTGCATCTTTCTTCTACCATAGCTTCAAAACTTCTAGCTCTTCTTTCTTTGGTTGAATACCATCTTCAAATGTAGGCTTTTCTTCTTTACCTTTCACATATATCTTGAGATCCTTACTCATAAGTGAGGCTTCCATTCTCATTACCCAAGTAAGATAGTTATCTTTGTCCAATTTGTCAATAGAGATATGGTTTGCCATGAGTTTTTTGCTTCTTCTGTAACCTATGAGTTTAAGGTTTAAAGATTAATACATTTTATAGATATTTAGCCTTGAGGATGACTTTGAAGTAATTCTCTAATCCTTTTTGTTGTTGGATGCTTCAACTTTGACCTTTCCAATGAAAGTTATTCAAGACTTCATCTACACTTCCTTCTATTCTTTAGGACCTTTTTGTTCCAATATCACTTTTTGTTGTATGAAACACCACAAGAACCAAGCTAATGTGATATTAGAAAACCTCCATAACCATCATTAGCTTAGCAACACTTCAATCTTCAAAATCTTTAACACTTTCCTTAGTAAATGTGAACATTTATTTTCCCGAAACTACACCTTTTCTTCTAGCTTCAATTCTTCTATGATTTGAGTTGAATCTTGAAGACTCTTCTGCTTAATGCTTAATATACATTCTAACATATAGTAAACCACACAATGCAAGCAATATTTTCAGTTAATAACTTTTAAATAAATCAAAGTTACATTATGTCTGTAAAGTAAGAATTACCTTTGTCAATTTGACATGCCGTCACTCTTAAGCTCGTTTCTTTGAGTAGATGTCGTGTTTTGTAAAGAATTTTTGATCCGTTATAGTTGAGGAAAATAGATTCAAAATGAGCTATTACTCATAAAAAGCTTTATAGTATATTATGAAAATTGACTCTTAGAAAATTAGAGAAATGTGCGCTAGAAAACTTGTAACTTCCAAGTAACATTCATACTGTTATGAAATCACTTAGATTTCCTTACACAAAGACAATTGACTCAAATCCTTCAACAAGATCATGTGTCACTAGTAAAGAAGATTTCTACAAACAGGCATGGGCTTATTTTGCTCAAAGCCATAGAACGATCTCTTACACTGAGTGACCTCTTATCATCATCTCTCATGGAAATTACCTGACTACCTCTATATCCTCCTAGCACTTATGAAGTCGAGTTCATTTTTTCCCCTTTTACTTAAATTGACTTATATACATTTCGTCTATATGCTTCTAAACTCAAAGACATAATTCTAGAAGTCATAAACTATTTTTGATATGTAATAAGTGTTCCTTTTACTTGTGAACTTTATACTTGCTTGTGTCTTTTCTCATGCATCAAAGTATGATGATAACTTAAGAAAGTTTCCCTACTTCCATGAGCACTTTGAAGTGAATGCTCTCACTTAATCTTATTCCAAGATATTATGGAAATCAAATAAGAGTAATGGAACTTGGCATCAATTTAGCTTTGATGTTAAATAGATGGATGTTAGGTTCCTTGATTGCATCTCTAATAATGATGTAGCTTGCTTAGCCAAAATGCAAACCTTGAAAGAACTCTTGATTTTAGAAGGATTAGAGAGTTATTTTTGGTTTCATTTAAGTTATTTATAGCCTTGAGAGGAAACCTAGGCAAGAAATCTTTAGGAAATGAGGTAAGTTCCTATAAACACTACATAAAGGGAATATTTTAGTTATCTATTTCATGAATCACATTGTTCCTATCATATCCAAGGTGAAATTTTATTTTAGGACTATAAGAATTTATAAGAAATGGATCTACATTGCTCCATGAAAATTTCCAAAACAATCTATAAAGTTTAGAATATATCAAGACAAGTATGTGAGCCTGTAATTTTCTGAAGAAAAAAATCTAAAGATAAAAGTTATCACATGTTGGAGGCTTGGGTTTCACTTCAAGTATAATTTCTAGAAAAGAGGACAAAATCATTAAGCCGAAATGATGGTTATAAAAAGAAGACAATGATGTGTTCATAATAACATTATTAGCCAATGGTTCAATCATTCTAAGTTGCTTCTTTTAACTATGCAATCACAATGGATTATCGCAATGAAAATATTTTTTGTTTCAAACGCAAGAATAGGAATACATATCACATCAATGAAAGTTGAAGTCAAACTATATTAATAGAATGGGAGACCATATCTTAAAGGTGATACCTATTCTTCAATTTGATACTCAACAAATGAACACAAGTGACAAATAAAGCTTTTAGATATTGTCCAAAAGTCTAAAAATCCTTTCAAGTATCCTTCTATGAGTGCAAAACATTCCAAGATGAATCATTTGCTCATATTGTTGATTCCTTAAAAGAAATTCCAAGTATTGGAAGAATAGATTGCTCCATAGTAGTGAGAATGGAAATCTTCAAGCTACTTAGACAACAAGTAGTTTCCAAGAAGTCTTAAACTATTGATAGTGGGTTCTAATGTAAAGTGGTTGATATCACCTAGAGGTGTATCAGTTTAGGATCTGAAAGGCATTAGCACATGCATGGAATCAAGTTCAGAAAAAGACATCTAAAAGCGCATGCGTAAGCATCTAAGCTTTTGATAGTTCAAGAGATCTTAACAATAAAGACTAAGCCCGTACCCTTGTTGCAAGGTCAAAATTTCTTGATCAAGCTTGACAATGTTTGTCAGAGAAATTACGATTGAAACTAAGGTTCCACTAATCGAATGGAAAGTGTTAAAAGAGTAAGCTAGTCCAAATCTAAAGAGAATAAAATGCTCAAAGTATGTAGTCTACAACGGTGATAATGGTGATAAAGCCTTTTGAAGGTAGAGCATGGATTTTACCTATCCTTAAAGGGATTTTGATAGCATCCTTAAAACCTTAGCAGATGCTTAGACTTAAGTAGTAGAGACATTCTTGTAAAGTCCTAGCCTTGGTAGCTACTTAACGATTGAGTAAGAAAGGAATCTAAATACAAGAAGTGAAAAGATCTTGTTCCTATAGATTGGTTAAGTATAACCAATTGGAATTGAATTTTATAAGTCAAGAACTTTGAATTATAAATGACTTTTTAAAACCTTAGCAAAGAAGGATTGATATTCCGTCCAAGGGTTTTCAAGTTTCAGAAGTAAAAGCATGAGATCATAAAAAAACCATGTGAAGGAATAAAACCTAGAGTATCAAGTTAGTGAAATGCCTAAAATGTCAAACTTCTTTTAAAGAATTTGAGGTTAGAAGGTCCTCTATAAAGACATGTTTAGTTGGTAGGATAAATATCACTCACACATCAATGTGAATATAAAAAAGGGTGGTATGGGCCACTAGTTTTTATAGACAAATTCATGTAGGAAAGATGGTATAGGACATTGGATCTCTTGGGATATCAATATCAACATGTGATGGTCTAGGATGACACAAATCACTTTTCCAATTCATTCACATGTATAATGTTCACACCAATATATTTAAGGGATAATTCATTGCTATTTACTAGATTTGTCTATCAAGAGTTCTAGCACATTTGTTTCGTGCCAACTCACTCATTTGTGAGCATTACAGTTTTCCTTATGAGCTGTTCTTTATAGATTGCACTAGTTGTATTGTTCTTTTTGGTCACTCTTGTAAATTCCTTTTATGTAATAGAAGAAGAAGAACAACAAGAAAAAGAAGAAGAAGAAGAAGAAGAAGAAGAAGAAGAAGAAAATCATTCTTCCTTGCGTCAATGTGTGTGTGCTACTCCTTGAGTGTGAGAGTGTGTGAGTGATCTCTTTTCCATATCTCCTTCCTCATGACATGGTATTTGAACAAGTGTGGTTGTAGGAAACTCATGGAGAAGGCCAAGAGTGAATATTACACATAATGATGCAGAGAAAGCTTGATTCACAAACGACCTCAGATGTCTATGAAAATTGGTGTGAAGGTAGAAGGAATCAAAATATTTTCAAAGCCATCTCATTCTCCATTTCACGCCCTCATCATGGGGCAACATAGAAAAACCAGGTGAGTTTGCAAATTTTTGTAACTTGCATCCTGTTTGGAAACACTCAAATATTTGGGATCGAAAATTTCAAGTGATTTGTATTGTTGATACACGAAAAAAATGTTTCTATGAGATCAAACTCCCACCTCATAGTGTGATAATGTTCAAGTAGAAGTACTAGTTCTAGTATTTTTGCAATGTTGTGAGTTGGTGTAAAAATGAGAAATGTAGATGGAATGAGTGAGTTTATGAGCAATAAGTTGGAGAAGAAAAACTTTCATGCCTTGAGATTCACAATGAAAAATTTTCTAATGGGAAAAGGCTATTGGAAGTACATCAAAGGAGAGAACAAAGAAACTCTATAGTTACCAGAAATTCTTCACATGAAGAGGATCTCATGAAGGAGGTCATGTATGATCAACACATTGACGACTTTGCAGGTATAAAATTAGCCATGAAGTTTTGGTTCCGATGTCTATACCAACACTTACACCGGCGTCAGGTAAAAAAGGCACCCATTCAATTTCCTCCATAAAAGCCTCGGTATATGCCCTATATGTTGTAGTGTACCATGCTTCATATTGGCTCAAAAAATGTACACTTGAAGTGGGGCAACTATTCATGATGTAAATGGTTGTGCTTGTGACATCTATGCAATAGTGATTGGGCACACTTATCTTGTTGAGCATCAAACTTGCCAATTCAAATATGCACCTATTTTGTCTCTGTGTAATCATATTTTGTTGGTTTGTATACCTGCATGTATATCTCCTTTTGATGCCACTATGACTTAAGAATCGAGAAAAATCCTTAGAGAAGTATTCTCGCTCTCCATCGGATTTAAGAATCCTTATGTACTTCTCCATCTCCTTTTCGAGGAGCACTTTGGAAACTTTAAAGTGAGTAAACACTTCAACCTTTTAGGCATGCAATACAACCATGTCATTCTTGTGTGATCATGAATGAAGATAAGAGAATACCTATTCCCTCCCAATGAGTGATCCTTGGGTGGACTTCGTACATTGGTGTGAAAGAGATCCAATGGAAATGTGCTCCTTTGCGTACTAGTATTGAATGAAAACCTTGTGTGGTTCATAAATTCACCTACTTCACACCAATGTTGTATAATTTGAGAGTGGAAATTTGGAAGATTACTTACCAAACCTCTCCTTTGCATGTCGTTAAGCTTTTGAAGGTTTATATTGTTGAGAAGCTACTAGCTATTTGCTTGATGCCAAATGTTAAATAGACCATATATGATGATAGTGGTCTTACCTCCACGGTGAATATCCTTCCTTTATTATTTCATTGTGCTGTCAGCTTTTAACCTTTCCACAAAACATTCTTATTTGTTGAACCTCACTACATACCCTCTTTCAACCATCTATACAACTGATACTAGATTCGTTGTAATTGTGGGCACATGCAACACATCTTTAAGACACTTCACATTATGATTTTCATCCAAAGGAAGATAATCTATATTTTTTATCATATGCTCACTATCATCCCCTATTCGTACATGCCCATGTGTGGTTGGTTCATGCAATTTATGAAAACGTTTCCTATTGCACCTCATGTGATTTGAACGTCCACTATTGACATACCATGTGGTGTCTATATTCCTTCTTACCTACCACTTTCTTGCATCATAGCTATGATATTATTCTTCTCTGGTGTTCTTTAAGAATACCCATGCAATCATTATGGTATCACATCTTTCTTAATCTTGGTCGTTCAAACATATCATGGTATGAATTACATTCGACCTAGAATTCATTTGAAGCTTTTGTTCTCCTATATTTTAATAGAGAAAACCACTACTAGTGTGTTTTGTTCTGTTAATCCTTTACAATCTTAATTTTAATTTTTAAAAATTATGGATCCTTAGAAGGACCATGGAAGCCTATCTTCTTTCCCAAATGAATGGTTCTCAAAGTCTTAAATCAGTTTGAAATACCATTCCAATTGCTTAGCCCATGCAATAGTGGAACTTAGATATAAATCCGTGTTTCAATTCTGCTAGGGATATCTTGAATCCATCCATTTCATTTGTTTGTCCAAAGATCACAAAGAGTGGCATCAATGAATTGGGTAGGGATTTTTTTTGATGCACCAATGTTAGCCATTCCATAAATTCCACTCTCTTAACATTCTCAAGTGCAAAATTGATTCGTGCATCATTTAGACAATAGGTTCCCATCTATTCACTTGAGATCCAAGGTGAGTCCCACCAAAGAGATGAAAACATGTTCTTCTAGAATACAACGTGAGACTCAAGGGTATGCCTACATTTTATTATCTATAACTCTATTATAAAACACGAAAATGCTTCCCAAGGGGAAAATAACATTATAAGGTACAGTAATGACATGAGCATATGGTTGGTTTGGATAGATCTGAAATCAGACTTTGTTTGGTCATTCTCATGGCAGGCAAAAATATAAAGATTATAGTTAAGCAGAGGTTTATGTACTTTTTTAAGAGCCTTCTAGAAGCATTAATTCAAATTAATGTGAGTTAAATGGAGTTTCGAGAGACTTAAGTGGCATGTATGCCTACCATTAATGGAATCTTGTCGAAGGTGTAAAATTAGTGGCAGAGATCACACATGCATATGAGACCCTAGTTAACGCAAAGGGCATCCTTCCTCTAAGGATCTATATATAGTTGAATAACATTTGGAGGAGAGTCATTTTCCTAGCAGGTGGTGGTCCTAGTGATCTATTTCTTTGAGAATCTCTCAAACTCTAGCTAGGTGATATGATGTGTCAATGAAAGTTTTCATAAAATCATAAATTCGCTACTTTGGTTGCTTCTTTAGACTTGATAACTGTATGAAAATTTTCTATTCTAAGCGTTTGAGCTTGTAGGCAAGGAAGATTCCAAGGTATCCTTCATTTTACATGATCTAGAACCTCTAATCTCTATTAAGAGAAGGTAAAAAATATTCTTTCGCATATAAAAGGTTACCCAAAATAATCTTTAGAGCAACATGGGAAAAATTCTTCATCATCCTCATTATGTTGGTTGTACCTTCAAGCTTATCGTTTTCACTCTTTCGTCAAGTTTCAAAAATGCATAACTAACTCTATTTTGTAATGAATGCTCCATCTCATAGATCATGGAAGGTAGTTACTTCTATCAACGTCTCGATTGTTGATGATAATCCATCACACATATTCTCCAAGTATTGGTTAAGGCTCTTATAGCATTGTAGACGAGTGATGGTAGGTGAGGAAAGAGTAAATAACGCACACATAAACTCCTTTGTGACGTGCAATTAAACTTTTGGAAAGTGTAGTGGGCTTGTACATCTCGCTTTTCAGCCACTAAAATCATTATCATAATTTCTTGGAAGTGCTTCAAAAGTTTGTTCTGAAACAGATGGTATGCATTTGTAAACAATCAAGGAGAAATTTTCTATTATTGGATTTAGCTCATTTCTTTGAGCATAATTAGACAAAATCGAGCTAAAACACTTTCTTTCTACTCAAGTGGGAATTAGTCTTGTACATTGAAAGCATTTAAAAGATCTTGAGTGACGTTTTAGCACATATATACGTGACCATGGCATACTTCCATATTTTGGCATATGGATGAATTTGAATACGATATCTGAAAACAAATTTAGAAATAGAAAAAATGCTTTTAGAGAATAACAAGGCGAAATTTCTCTTGATATTGATAACCTTCATGCAAAGGAGTAGCATACCTCTTTGACAAGCTATGTGGATTCTTTGGCTCTAGCTTGATGTGTACATAGTGATTGAACTCCATGGGATTCCTCATAGTGGTCAGAAAAGCTACAAACACATGACCTAGTCCCCTCATGAGAACTAGGACATCCCACTTTGATTAAGTTCCATGTCACAAATCAATCATCCTTTTAGTGATGCATCACTATCTCAAATAAGTGTTGATTCTACTATTGTAGACCTTATGAAGCACTTTAGAAATAATCATAGTCAAATACATATGAAAGGTCCCCCCCCTAAATATAGATAAGTAAATATAGCACTTTGTTATTATGTAAAGGCTTTAAATAATTGAGAGGGATTATAAATGCCTGAGGCCAAGCTCTAAGGATTGCCTTGCTTCAAGCATATACAAATAAAGTGTTGGGGGATGAATAAAGACCTATATAAAGCTTTGGAAGGCTTTAGGACCTCGTAGATTGTTTTCCATAGTGACCTCTCAGCTATGGACACACCTTCAAAACACTTGCTTTGGATATTCTACCATATAGAACCAACCTCTACAAGTTAGACTAGATGTCCTTGCTATTGTCTACCTATCTCCAGAGACACACCTTCACAATTTTCCCCATAACCCAGAGTTCACTTGGAGGATGATCAAAAAATTTATACCACACTTAAAACACTTAAAAGACTTTATGATCAATCAAAAAAGTGAAATTGCTTCAATTGGATATCAAAAGAGGGAGTTACAATTGAAAATAAAAATCATGCTAAAAACTAGCTCATTCTAGAGATTGGTAGTATGCAATGGCCAATTAGAAAACAATATAAGCTAACAAAATGACTAATTGAGAAAGGGGGATGCATGTGGCAACATCCTTACACTCTCAAACAACTTAGGAAGAGAGTATAGTTCATGGACATATAATCACAACTTGGATTCATACATATATAGGTTTGTCAAGAGTTGCTCCTATAACCTTGCAAGAATCTCTCAATCAACCGCTTAAGGTCTTGGAAGCTCAAATTTGTGATATGAAGCCTCTAAATGATCAGTCCACTTTTCATCCATCCCTTTGAGACTTTAGCTGAGATTTAAGGCAAATTTTCGAAGCACCTATACATTAGAATGGAACACCAAAACATGCCAAACTGATACCAAAGCAATAGCATAACAAAACCAAAACATCCAAAAAGTATATTCAATCTTCTTTTCATTAATGTTTAAGAATTGATTTTTAACACTCCCCCTCAAGCCTTTAACTTAAATATACCATACCAATGCTTCTTCTAAATTCTAGTAGCTTCATTCCTTCCAATCCTTTTGTAAACATATATGCAAATTGACCTTTGGTACTCACATACTCTACTATGACCTAGTTTGAAATCCCCTTCTATTTGATGAACTGGTAGTGTGCTTCAATGTTCTTAGACCTAGCATGGAGAACTAGATTCAAAGCTAGATGTAGACTATTCATTTTATTACACATGATGGGAATCTATATCATCTAAAATATCCTCTTGGAAAAGCTTCTTCATCCACATAAGCTCACAAGCAACAAGGGCTAAGGCTCCATATTCAGATTCGATTGAAGATAGGGCTACTACTGGAAAGTTCTTGAAGCTCCATGAGATATTCTTGCATCTAATCATGATTACATAGCCCCTTGTACTCTTGCTACAATCCTTTAAGCCTACCCAATCTACACCACAATAAGATTTCACCTACAAGTCCTCATCATATGAATAGATTAAACCTTCCGTTATATTTTCCTTGAGGTATCTAGGAACATTCTTGACTAATATTAGATGTTATGCTTTGAGAGCTTGCATAAAGTACTCAGAGAACTCTCATAAGTTAATCATTGAGCTGGATAGTTTTCTCTTCTTGAGCTTCGTCTCTCTTGAGGGGTTGAAATGAACCTTTTTCTACTTGATTTTGATGTCTGTACAACTCGATTTTCTATCTTTTTATATTCTCCTTCACTGTTATTATCCATCTCTAGCAATGGATTGTCTCGATCATGTTCTTCTTCCTTGACTCTACTTCTTGAGCTTTCTTCACTTGAAGTAGGCTTGCTTCTCAGCATCCTTTTCCATGGAGATGTATGCCTGCCATTTGATGTTTTCCCTAAGGTTGATGGACAAGAAATCTCCACACTTTCTTGTTCTACTATATGTCTCCTCTTGGCATAACTTATGTCTTCAATCTACAATGGGTATTTTACACCATACCATGGAAAAAATTCATCAAAGATAACATCTTTAGATACCTTAAGATCTTTATTTCTAGGATCATAGAATGTAAAACGCGTTTTCTCACTTGAATATGGAATAAAACTAGGTCTTTCAGGTTTTACTTCAACTTTATTCTACAACTCATAAAGCATGTGCACATAACATACATAATAAAAAATCTAGAGATGAGATAGATCCTGTTTCCCACTGTACCACTAAAACATATGAGGGGCTTATCGTTGCTGCCTATACCGATGGTCACCCCTGGCATTGGTATAAACGTTGGAAAAGTGTAAATAAGCATACTGATGGTCATTTGACTATCGGTATGATCATTTAAAATGGATCATCAAGATGTTTTGCAACCGTCGTATGAGTGTCACTATGAGCCTTGGTATAGGTGCTGATACAGGCATCACTATGACCATTGGTAATTTACTTGAAATTACCGATGCTGATACCAAAGCCTATATCGATGCCTATATCAAGGCTGTGTTTTAAGCATATTGCAAACCCGAGTGCAAAAATCAACATTTTGCACGTGTTTTACACTTAGAACTACTTGCTTCTGTCCAACTTGCATGCGCGAACCAAATTGTGACATGCATTCTCTTGTGCACACACACACATAGATCTCTCTCTCTACACACACACACTCTCTCTAGATCTTGCATCTTGGTAAGTGGTGAGCGTACTCTTACCCTTTGTCTTTCTCTATGCTTTTTGTTTTTTAGTTTCTCTCCTCTTGGATTTTGCAGAAGTTTTGTGGCGTTGATTCTTTGGAATTCGACAATAGACGACATATATTACGCATTGAAGACAACGATCCAAAAGAGGCACCTATCTATAAGTTATTGTTTTATTCTCTATTCATAGAGAGAGAGATAGAGAGAGAAAGAGAGAGAGAAAGGGAGAACGATAGAGAGAGATAAAGAGATATGAAAGAGAGGAACATAGAGAAAAATAAAGAGAGATGAAAGAGAGAAAGATAGAGAGAGAGAGATAAATAGAGATGAAAAAGAGAAAGAGAGAGAGAGAAAGATAAAGAGAGAGAGAGATAAAGAGAGAGAGAGAAATATTACTTATACACACACATACACACATGCATATAGACACACATATACACACATGCATACACATACATATGCATACATACATACACACATATAGGCACATGCATGCATACATACATACACGTGTACACACATGCATACATACACACATATGCATACATACACACACATGCATAAATACACACACATGCACATTTGCACACATGCATACAAACACACACACACATATACACACATGCATACATACACACACATATACACACACATACATACACACACATATACACACATGCATACATACACACAAATACACATATACACACATGCATACATACACATACACACACGTGTACACACATGCATGCATACACACACATGCATGCATACACACACATGTACAGACATGCATATATACACACATATACACACATGCATACATACATACACACATGCATGCATACATACACATACATGTACACACATGCATACATATATACACACGCATACATACACACACATGCACACGTACACGCATGCAAACATACACACACACATATACACACATGCATACATATACACACACATATACACACACATATATACACACATACATATACACACATATACACATATATGCACACATGCATACATACACAGACATACACATATACACACATGCATACATACACATACACATACACATACATACACACACATGTACAAACATGCATACATACACACACATGTACACACATGCATACATACACACATATACACACATGCATACACATACATATGCATACATACATACACACATATACACACATGCATGCATACATACACCCACATGTACACAGATGCATACATATACACAGATGCATACACACACACACATATACACACATGCCTACATACACACATATACATAGACATATACACACATATATACACGCAGATATACACATACATACACACACATACATACACACACATATACACACATGCATACATACACACACATACACATATACACACATGCATACATACACACACATACACACACACACATGTACACACATGCATACATACACACATGTACACACATGCATACATATACATATGAAATCATACATACACACATATACACACATGCAAATTAAATATATAAGAATATGATAAGGGTTTTTAGGTTGTTTACACATCCATACACATGTATACATAGAGACACACACATAAACACACATAGATATACATACACATATACACACACACACACATATACACACACACATATACACATACACATATATATACACATGCATACACACATATAAATGTTTTAGGTCTAGGTCTCTACAATTAGGGTTTAGGGTTTCTACACATGCATAACATATATACACACATAGACATATAATACACACACACACACACACACACACACACATATATATAATTATATATATATATATATATATATATATATATATATATATATATATATATATATATATATATATATATATATATATATATATATATATACATACATGTATATACACATGCATACACACATATACATATTTTAGGTCTAGCTCTTTAGGATTAGGGTTAAGGGTTTTTAAATACATATGATTCAATTTAATATAAGGAAAAAATAAAGGAAACATTAGGAGAAAAATAAAAAAACATGCATACACACACACATATATATATATATATATATATATATATAAGAAATCAAAATATATAACTAAATATATATATAAAATAGGATAATTGAATAGATGAATAGATATGAAAAGAGCTAATGTTCTAAATAAGTAGCTTAATTATATATAATTGACTATATAAAACATAGGATTTTAATTCTTTTTATAAAATTAAATATATATACACATACACATACTCATATACATATACATATATACATACATATCTAGACATATACACATACACATATATATACACATGCATACACACATGTACATGTTTTAGGTCTAAGTCTTTGCAATTAGTGTAGGGGTTTTACACATGCATAACATATATTCACACATACACATATAATACATATACATATATACATGTATATACACATGCATACACACATATACATATTTTAGGT